>CM054114.1:45076037-45379151 GCA_028673005.1 Tanypteryx hageni | reverse complement strand
TATACGCTGCTCGGAAACTTTTTTAAGGAATATTTCGGGAGTTATCGGTGGCAAGAATGAAGACCGGGGGATTTATATGGCATTAATAAAGAATATGTATCAAACACGGTAATATTTATTGCACTTTTTTTAAGGTTCAGGATTCTTTGAATTTTACAACCCATTTAACTCTCCGAGGTAGTAAAAGTAAACGCGCATATATATCCCCTTCTCCCGATTTATTAGGAAGGGGTGGGGGAAGACACGTCACGCCGAGTACTCTGCACGGATTCCGCGAAGGAAAAAATGCAGGAATTCCGTTCTGAGCGTGAAACATTTCGCCAGCGATCACTTGTGACACCTCGGAGAACCACGGCACACCGGTTTGGAATCACTGTTCCAAAAATTATGGTGGGTTAACATATGTACGTTGGGAGGTAAATCATATTATATACTCCGTAAAATGTATTGCCTAAGCTACTAGTGCAAAAAGTAGTATGGATCACGTGTCGCATTCGGCCCGCCGAACAATTGAAGGACATAAGGTTACATAATATGACAAAAGAGTATTATAAAAACAATATATTTTGCCTTAACCCCTTTAGTCCCAGGATATATATATATATATACACACACAATATATATATATATATATATATATATATATATATATATATATATATATATATATATATATATATATATGGTGCCCGTGGTGTAGTGGCTAGGACGCTGGCTGCTACTTCGCCCGATGCTTGAAAAAGTCATCGGGTACGAATCCTGCGCGAGTAGGATTTTTTCTCAAGGTCACTCGGCCCCCTGGTTGCGTGGCTTGAGGAGACCGCGCAAATTCAGCTGTTCCGTCCTTCGGAAGGGACGTTAAGCCGTTGGCCCCCCTGGTGTTCTTCGTAAGAGCAGGCAAATGCCGGCACCGGGTTTCCCTCCTCCCTTCTGTGTGCGAGTCCGGTGTGGAAGGCAACGGGAAACCACCACACCGTGTATGTATATTCCCTAGTCAAAACCAATTAATTAATTAATTGGTAGGACCTGTCGCAAGACAGAAACACTAATGAATATATATATATATATATATATATATATAATTATATATATATATATAAGTCTGGCAACATTGACCCATAACTAAACCCTTTTGTTTCCTCAAATTATTTTCAACTATATTTTCGACTAGGCGTGGCCGCGAAAGATGGCGCAAGTAGGCTATGTGGTCCGCGATAGCTTCAATTGGTTATGTGGCCTTCGAGACGAAAAGTTGGTTTGGATGCCACCGATTTAAGCAAAGCAAGTGTTGTCGAGTCAAAAGTGTTGGTCATCTTAAAATGATCTGGATACTCGAATCAACGCCACCTTCGTTTGGGGGAAGATGCGTAGTAGAAGCGTTTATTTGTATCTGGTGGCAAATTAAGATTCCGTCGTGATAATGACTTCTATTTTCCTTTACCCATTTTTTAAAGGTACCCATTAATCTCTTATTGGTTCAAACGCATTGCCTCTTCTGAATCAATTAAAATAACATTAAACGAGAGAAGCATTTATGTACGCAAGCAAATTTACTTTTTAAAGTGCAGGCTTTTTCTCTTTTGGAAATTAAATTTAGAAATATTGACATACGATCTTCAAATTTAAACTTTGTTTTAGGAAAATTACTGAGGTTTCTTATTGAATTAATCTTTTTCCGTCTACATTTCGAAATTTCTCATATTAAAGATTTAAATCATATATTATGGGAAAATATTGGGTTTTAAACGGAATGTTGCTTTGCTGACCACGTCATTGTTAAACTTCGAGAATCTTGGATTGCCTTCAACTAACGTAGAATTTTTCGTGAAATTACGTAATCCTAACGGGACTGTGATTTAGTTTGAATTCCTTTGCTTATCTAAAAGACTATATAGATGTTGAATAAGAGAGAGGGATATATGGAGAGGGAGATAGGAACGAAGGGATATAGAATGGAAGGTACTACATAGAGATTAATGGAGGTTTAGAATTAGAAATGGACAGGAGGAAAGAAAAAAGACTTATGGATTGGGACAGGAGGGAAAAAGTGAGGGGGAGGTGGGAGAAAAGAGAGGCAACGAGAGGGAGGGAGAGAGGAAGGGAGAGAGGAAGGGAGAGAGGAAGGGGGAGAGGAAGGGAGAGAGGAAGGGAGAGAGAGGAGGGAGAGAGGAGGGAGAGAGAGAGAGGGAGAGAGAGAGAGGGAGAGAGAGGGGGATAGAGTGAGGGAGAGAGAGAGAGGGGGAGAGAGGGAGAGAGAGGGAGAGAGAGGGAGAGAGAGGGAGAGAGAGGAGGGAGAGAGAGAGAGAGGGAGAGAGAGAGAGGGAGAGAGAGGGAGAGAGAGAGAGAGAGAGGGAGGGAGAGGAAGAGAGAGGAAGAGAGAGAGAGGGAGAGAGAGAGGGAGAGCGGGAGAGAAAGAGAGAGTGGGAAAGAGCGAGGGAGAGAGAGGGAGGGAGAGATTGATTGATTGATGTGGGCTTTATTTGGGGCGAGATTGAGAGTAAAAAGTCCCATCTTTCTCCAAACCCCTCGTCATGAAATATATACAATAATACATAGCACTTTATGTAAATACAAGTATCAATAAAAATATAGGAATTGAAAAGATGTAATTTTGTGGGGAAAAAATATGGACTGCTGAATAATGAAATCAATGTAAAAAAAACCCACATCAGGAAAACACCCACCCAAGAAGGGGGGCTGTGAAAAACCTGGGAAACCTACTGAGATTCACTAAAGACATTAATAACTGAGAGAGAGAGGGATGGAGAGAGAGAGAGAGAGGGATGGAGAGAGAGAGAGGGATGGAGAGAGAGAAAGAGGGATGGAGAGAGGGATGGAGAAAGAGAGGGATGGAGATAGAGAGAGATGGGGAGAGAGAGAGGGATGGAGAGAGAGAGAGAGGGATAGAGAGAGGAGGGATGGAGAGAGAGTGAGGGATGGAGGGAGGGAGGGAGGAAGGAAGGAAGGAAGGAATGAAGGAAGGGGGGAGGGAGGGGGAGGGAGGAGGAGGGAGGGAGGGGGGAAGAGAGGTAGGGAATATCATTATTTATTTATGACAAGGGGCTCATCATTGGAGAAAACAAGAATGAGAAAGAAATTCTCCCGAATCTCTATTTTGGCAAATTTTATACCGGTTCATACTCAATATTTACAGCTGTTATTTTTCATTTCTAATTTCCTCGTAAAAATATATTTCTTATAGTCATATTGACATATGACATATTGACATATTACTGTTAATTGCAATTTTAAGAATGTTATGACAAAACAACCAATATAATTTATTATCTTATTTAATTTCATTCAACAAATAATTGTAGAGGTCATCTTATTATTTAAAACTACCACAAAATAAGCACTTTATACTAAAAAACGAAAAAGATATACCTATTCATATGCATCTCCATTAACCATGACAAGGTTATGAAAAACCCGATGATCATTTAGGCTTCAATGAAGCCGTCTTCAGTGGTTATGCAATGAAAAAAGATTCTAAGTAAATTAGAATAGTAAGATAAGATTTTTAAAATCACCACTGAAGACAACTGCATTGTACCCGAAATGTATATCTGGTTTTTCATGGCTCATGGTAATACCTGTGAATTAGTACTTCTTTTGTCACTATTTGTTTATTGTATTTATTTTTCAATTTAATTCAAATATTTAATTCTACAAGGTGGATGTCACACTTAGTTTCCTAACGTATATCAATGCGAAAACTAATAAAACCATTGTGACCGTTAGATGCATTTGTTCCCTTTGACCTTTTTACGTATATTAGTATCGAAGCAGCATGTAAGGGAAAGAATACGTTCAAACTGCTCCATTTATTCTGGAGATATCGACTCAATAAAACAATCGCCATATTCGTAAGCGTTTTTGTACTCCTTATGTGTAAAATTCTACGCACGTAACAAACAAGCGATTTGCTCTTTTTTTCACCTGCTCGAGGAAACGTAGTAAGCTATTTTTTTTACACCAACGCGTTTAAATCGCGCCACCGACTGTACCGTTTATCGAGATGCCGGCCAGGAGATGCTTTAATGCGTTGCTAGCCTAAGCTTGAGGGGGAATTCCGCGTGCTCCCTTCTCAAATAACTGCTCTCCAGGTGCCTGAGGCGTCTTTCCTACCCCCACCTCTCCCTTCCCTTCCTCTCTCCTCACCTGAAATACCTTTCACGCTGATGAGAGTTGCCTCACTACGTGTTCACCTTTCTCCCTTCAGAACCTTGTGTGTGTACGCACGCACGCAAAACAGAATAACTCACCTCCGGGCGCGCGCGCGCACACACACACGCACATGCACATGACAATGATGAACGATGCCGGGAGACTTGCAAGGCTTTTCACTTGTTCCTTTTCACGACCCTGTCGCATGGCAACCCGCAGCAATTTCCCATACACATCCCATCGTCGCCAGGAAGAGTAGGAACTCTTTTCTCCTCCCCCTCACCTCCTCCCAACTCAGGGTAAGAAAATACCCCGTGTAGTTGAGCCGTTTCGGATTTTATTTTATTCAGGGACCCTTTTTTACGTTCGTCTTTATTTGTTCGTCTTTTTTCTCTATAAAGCGCTTCTCCCTCCTTCCGTTTCCCAGGTGAACAATGGGCCAATCACTCATTGTTGAGATATTCGGGAGGAAATGGGGTCGTGCGGCGTTTTGTAAAAGTAGGGATGTGCATGAGAGTGTTGGGTCGTGCTCGGATAGGTCTATTTAAAAATAAAAATCCTGACGCTTTCGTCGAATTGTCGTTTCGTCGCATTGTCGTTTCGTCGCCTTCTCGCTCGATGTCACTTTCAATTAGATTCAGGATGGCTCCGAAAGCGGGGAAGTTTTTCGGGAAACGTTCGAAATTACTTCATAGAAGTGATTTTTTCGTGATGAAGAGCGCCGTTCTCAACTTCCTGGTCGTCTCATGTTTATATTTCAGTGTAGATAAAGAAAATGTGTATATTATTCAAATCAGGAGCTCGAAAGGATAATGGGCGTTCTAGGAGTAACTTTGATTTCCGAAAGCATCGAGAATTGATTAGACCATTTTCCCGAGTTCTAGTTGAATCTACTTTTTTGCGTGGCTATAATTTGCCGGAAGACTAACCATTGTTGCATTAGGTCAGTTGCTTAGTGGTCAATCGAAACCTATCGCTTGTGTGTGCTCTGTATTCGGAAGAAAAGGAATGATGTCGCATCGTGAACCGCCTGCCGCCTATCGCAAATAATTTCCACTTTAAATGATTTTTTGCCTACTTTCCATAATGGTGGTGTAATGGTTAGGACGCTGACTGCTACTCGCCTGCTGATCGAAGCGGCAGCGGGCACGAATCCTGCGAATGTAGGATTTTTTTCCGAGGCCCCCCCGGCCCCCTGTTTGTGTGGTTTGAGGAGATCGCGCCAAGTCAGCGATCCGTCCTTCGGAAGGGACGTTAAACAGTTAGCCCCTTTGGTGTTTTTCGTAAAGAGTAGGTTAATGCCGGCACCGGGTTTCACTCCTCCCTTCTGTGTGTGTATGTCCAGTTGATGACAGTGCAAAATGACCATAGCAGTCGACACACTTAAAAAGTCAATTACTATTACCAGCGCCGTAACTGGCTATTTTAGCACCCGGGGCTAACTATCAAATATCCGCCCCTCCATAAAAATTCTCTAATACCTATATATTTTACTATATGGATTTAGGGTGAACAATTAATACATAAAAGTAACTGTAAATGATGTAATTTCTCACTATAAATGTACATAATTTAAATACATAATTATAAATATAATTATGTACATACATAATTACACACATACATAATAAAAATACAGAAAGCATAAATATTTTAATATTAAAAGTTATTCTACGTGATTTTAATGAAACAAGCTCATCAATAACATCATCGAAATTAATATTATTTGCTATGCGTATGTCTGGAAATGTCTGTGAAATCGCCCGTCCTTGTGCCATGCTACCTCACACAACTTACCATAAACAATTTTCGCGCCCCTTCTTTAGTTACGCCCGGGGCAGATGCCCCGTCCTAGTTACGGCACTGACTGCCACTACCGATTTTCATGACACTTGGTGGAAATATCTTGCTACTGAGGCCGAACCCCCGAGGACAGTTTTTGTTACGAAGATTGAAAGTCCCGGGTTCGATTCCAGGAACGATCCTTACCATTTACTTTACATGGGAACTCTGAAATCCATCGTGCAGGATAATTTTCTCATGCACATTAAAATATCTTAGAATTGTAATATTGGAGCGGGATTTGTACTATTTTCCGAGGAAAGAAATGAAGATTCTAATTGTTACCGTAGAATGTTGCATATAGATCGTGTTTCTTCAAATTTCGCGTAAATACTGTTTTTGCAGTTTTTATCACTCATTTCGTGTTACCGTAGCAACGACTATTGTTGGACCCGAATTCGGTATAGTCTAGTACATACACGCGTTATTTTCGCCACACAAATACGCATGATCAATTTAGTTTTCCGTTCGAATGTAATTGTAATAATTATAACGCCAAGTTATGAAATTTCAGAAAGTAGGCATCATAAGTTCCGTTTGGATCATCTTGTTCATTATGAAATAAATAAGTCTCCTTAATGTGAGATATCACAATATATTTTACAATTAACAATAACTTTCCAACTCCTTCTTCAGCAAATTATTTTACTTTTCATCTTTCGTATACGCTTTGTGGAGACACCTGTTTATTTTATCCATAAATGGAAGTTGTCTCATTTCTCCGTGCCTTGTAATTGTAAAATAATGGTTTAACTGTTACCGGAGGAATGCTGTTGTAATGCTCTTAAACCGCCCATGTTCATTTTATTTTTGTTTTCCTCTTTTAACTATTCTAAGAAACTTCCCATGATGTTTTATAGTTGTTGATTCGTCAAACATGGTAAAGCATATATATATATACGCTTCTTCCTTATAATATAATAACATATACGTGGGACTTCCAAAACTTGAACGTCTGTAACTCGAATTTTCCATGACTCGAAGCGAATTAATTTTACGACGAAAAATAGAAATGAGATAAACATATTTCCATAAGTCGAATTTTCTGTAACTCGAATATTTTTTTCTTTCCCTTGGAGTTTGACTTATGGAAGTTCCACGTATATATCAGGAGGTTACTAATGTTCAGCCCCAACTACAAGAGATAGATAGCTGAAAGTTTCAGCGTTTTTAGAGGTCGTAGAGAAACCTCCAAAAAAATGGGAACTCTCACCTAAGTGACATGGGTTTGACTCTAGAAATTCCGAATATTGTGTTTTCCCCATAAGAAAAGCATTGCGCCATTTTTGTAAATTAATTTCAGACACTTGCCGATAAGCTGGAGATATGAGATTTTGACGGTTGCTAGATGGCCGCAATACCTATTATGAGTTGATATTTATTTTGCTTACAGATCGCTGGGTTCAACTCCAGAAGCTCCATAAAATCTCCTATAAGTTATTCCGATGTGTCGACCAATCTAAGAGAAATAGGGAACTGCAATTTTGCACGATTATAGGATTGTATTCACAACCAACTAGAAAAATCAAAAATTTCAGAATTGTTAATTATTAGGGGTTGTTTTTAACCCATTTGTGCATTAAATTTTGATGATTTTTATCTCGGAAACTATAAGCCGTAGATACGAGCTTTTGCAAACATTTTGTAGAAAATTCTATATAAAAAACTTAAAAAGTTCAACAATGCGGCCGCAAAAAGTTCGCAAATGTTAAACAAATTTTTGAGGTTTACATATTTCCGAATGTGCTACAAAGTTGAAATTTTTTTAAAGGTAGAATTTGTAAAAAAACGAAATAGGAATTACAGAAATTTTGTTATTTTCATTTGTTTGGCTGTTAAAAATTCTTGAACTTTAAAGAAATAGGTAAAGGTTTAGGTACTATGGGGCAAGTTAGGAAGCTGAAATTTTAAAGTTATTTAGAGGTTATAAAAAATGCACAAATGAGCATTTGAATACCTCCATGAAGTTGTTATTGCGGATGTTAAAATTTTTCAAACTTTAAATAATTAGATAAATATTATTTCACTTCTAGGTGTGCTATAACTTTAAAATTCGGCTTAAATGTGTGAAATTAGTACCCCACAATAAAAAAGTATAATATTCTTAGAATTGCAAATTTAAGGGATTGTTTTACTCCAATATTTTTCCATAAGGAAAAAACGAAAATAGGTGCAGAGATGAAATATTTTGAATGAAAAATATTTCTAATAATGAAATATCTCTATAAAAAATTAATGTTTTTTCAAGGTGAGATGAAATACTTGTGTGTGTGTGTGTATACATAAATATATATATATATATATATATATATATATATATATATATATATATATAACACGGTAAATGTGCGTAGTCCGGTAAATGTGTACATTTCCCTGGTAATGTGAACATTTACCACCAAGTTCGGTAAATATAACATACTTTTACCGATTGGATTGAGGAAATGTACACATTTACCTAGACACACTGGTAAATGTTGATAAACGTGGCAAAACAGGCCACAAAATGGCTTCGCGAACTTCTGTTGCAATTTAGAAGTACGGTAAATGTGTAAATTTCCTTGTAAATGTGCACGACTAACTAAACTAACTCAACTAAATTTGAACATGAAGGAAAATATAACTCAGCCCCACCGGGTTGGGTAAATTAGTTGAAGTGTTTTTAATTCCTCCTCACGTGTACTGTGTTCCCCCCTCGGATTTGGAAGCGTTCATCTTAATATATACCAGTGGAGCCGAACACTCAATGATTTTTGTTATAAATTAACGTAATTATTAAAGTGTAGCATTTCTCATTCTTACAAATTTCCACATTTACCAAGGCACATTGGTAATAGTACGCACTTACCGAGAAATGTGCGGACAATACATATTTCTGGAAACTTAAACTTACATTTACCGAGCTTTGTGATAAATGTGCACATATACCAGTAAATGCACACATTTCCCGAGTACGTACCTGTACCGTAACATATATATTCTCAAGATAAAAGTTAACCAAGTATTTTTTGTGCTTGTATTATATGAAGCTAAACCTTACTTCACTTTACCTAGATATATTTTGTATGGGAATTTATATAAATAAAAGCTTTATCTGTAAAAATTTAATAAGGAATCTTCTTGAGGAAGGTAAATAAAATATAAATATTATTTTCAAGAGATAGATATATTAAAAACAAAAAAACCTTAATTATAGCGAACTTGAATAGCATTTGGAAATGATTTCAGTGTGTTCATTACATATAGGCCGATTGCAAACAGCACGATTTTCTGGATTTTGGCTACCGGCGTGCTGTCGACCAACATACCTAGCATGTGCCGGTGATCTCCCGACGGCCCGTCGAGTTATTTAGCGCAATTCACTTGATTGTTGTGATAATACAGGGTGCCCCAGCATAGATTCAATGCCTAATGTTATCACAAAATGCTTATATACGTGTGGCTGACGTGATTTAGTCTCAATGGAGGGCATTGCCCACTGCCTTCCTTGATCCTGGAGGTAGGTACGCTGGCTATTGATGGATGCAGCAGTGACCGGATTATTCTGAGAATGAATAATCTAATATGCCAGGTACGCCACATCCAGCATATTGTATAACATTACCACTGACCATCGAGGAGTCCCTCCTTTCGTTGAGTGGTGTTTCAGCATCATGTCCATGTTGTCCACGCCTCCTTTAGTGCTGTTGTAGTAATGGATCATTTCAGGCTTCTGCTTCGCCCCTTTTACATTATGGTTACAGTGCGTAGTGGACAAAAATACTACATTTTTATCTTTTTGGTAGAGCACATTTAGACTTTGCCGTCCTCACTGAATCCAAAAACTAATGATAATAGCTCTGTTGATCATCTTTCTTAGAATGTATGCTTTATTTTTTTAGTGTGCCGACGATTGATAAGTACCACGATATCAGTAGACGTGCCAGCGGCAAAGTTGTGAAAATGTTATCCATGGTGATATTTCTGCCTGAACATTTATATCAGTAGCACTAATCTTTTACCACTCGTTCACCTTTGCTGGTTTTGCGTCCGGACAATGACTTTCCTGTATATATCTCGCCAATAAGAGAATACGAAAATTTAGCATCACATAGCCACCAAACTTTTATACCATACTTAGCTGGTTTCGAGGGCATGTATTGCGTAAATCTGGTGTTCTTCCTCGAAACGGGAAAGGTTGCTCGTCTACAGTAAGGCAATCTGATGGTATGTACTGGGAGCGTAAATTAGCGTTCAACATTGTCCATATGTCAGTAATAGGTGCTACTTTGTCCGTTAGCAACCGTTCAGCTCGTGTATTTTGATTATCAATACGAAGAAATCTAAATAAGCTCCAAAATCGGTTGATTGACGCAGTGGCACGATATAGCGGATATGGATCAGATTTACATAATTCTTTGATATGCTCTGAATTAGAATAACGTTCCCCTGCTGTAACCAGTATTCCTAAATACCCATCAAATCCTTCCGCCGTCAGTTCATGCCATGTTTTTTTGCGGTCTGCCTCTATTTTCCTCATTCCATTTTTTATCGACATTCTTGACTTTTCTTTTTCCTTTATAATGATGCCACAGATAACATCTGTGAAAATGCAGTTGAATCTATCACGCACAGAAAGTCTCTGTATATTTTGCTGGTCCAGCTCTCTGACGTAGAATATTGTGCCTTTGCGTCCTACGATTGACAAGTGCTTTACATCTCCATGCACTATTAGCTTTGGCACGCAACAACATTTGTTCATCAGGAGTACTTTCTTCAGCAGTACCATCATCACCAAAGTCGTCGTCAGAATTGTCGTCTTCAACTTGTATTTGTTGATCGGGCTCCGCATAAACGTCTTCAACAGCGGGTAATTCCTCATTTACCTGCAAGGCATTTGGACTCTGTACCGGAGGTGGAAGCCATTCGTCGTCAGATAGATTATCTACGTAATTTTCATTGTCGCTATCTGAATCATCACTTAATAGCCCTCGAATGTAGGCCATTTGTTGTTCGTAACTCCTCATATGGGTAAAAACATTATAAATTACATCTAACATATTATAATATATTATATAAAACATTTAACACAAAAACAATATTACCTTCTGAATTGGTCACGGGAACATTTTTTTTAATTAATCATCTTAAAGAAATATTACTAATATTATCGGCACAAAAATACGCAAGTAAAATTTAAAAAAACAGGTTGGTTTTTCTATATTACAGACACATAAACTGTTTTTTGTTATCCGTGGGCACAAGGGTTAAACATATAGTGAATGGTAATGGCGCTGCAAGTGCATGATGCAAGATGATTCTAACGGTTTTCACACGCGGTATATTTACCGGTCCAGGATTTCAGGTCGCGAGAAGAATCTTCCAATTGAAACGACCGTTTGGCTACTACGTCATGCCCATTAAAAGAGCCATTAAAACCCACATCGCGTTGCACGTGGATTTTTTTGGCGCTCGTCCGTTCTCGCTGGAGAACGCGGTTATCCGAGCTCCCGCAGCCAATAAGATCAAGGGATTGCCGTTCACTCGCTTATTCATTCGTCCTGGGGAAAGAAGCGGCAAAATCCCGGAACCTGCACTAACCTGCTCTTTTACGAAGTCAAGAGGGACTCAAGACGCCATGATGTAAAGTCGTTAGGGTCGGATTATGGCGTTTTTTCCTCATGTATATCCTCGTAGTGATGCTGGACGATAGATGGTGATGTGTTTTGCGCAATGATTCCGCCGCCGGAAAATACGAACCCAGAGCGAGTCGTGAGAGGGAATCAATTTAATATCCTACCGAATCGTATAGCGTTTCAATCCAGTTTTGGAAGACATTTACAGTTTAGTTTGTCATCTGCCATTCATTTCACGGGATATGAGAATGGTGGCGGCGTGCAGCATTAAAAGAAAACGCTAGATTTACTCGTGACTTTACGTTAAAATTCTTTAAGTTCAACTTCCTGCGAGATAGCGATCAAATAATCCATTTCCAAAAAAAGTAGCGGAAATCGGCATTATTTTCTTTATCGAATATTAGAAGATCAATTTTCTGTTTAAGAAAGCCAGAATTCCATTTGCCTGTTTATTATCTCCCGTGCCGTCGAAGTTTAGACATCCCGCTTCTCTATTTCCGTCCTTCAGCGCCCAGAAAACAAAAAAATATCGAAAAACCATTTCCTGAATTTCTCCGTGTAAACAGCAGTTTAACTGAGCTTCCCCGCCCGTCCTTCCTTTAGCAAGCGCTTCCGACGGGAAGAGACGTTCTTTTTTTAAATTTTAGTCGACCATTTCGTCATACCAAACCTTCCCGACTCTTCTCTAAATAATGACGTTACCGAAGTAAACTCGACGCCCTAAAACACGTCTATCTTTTTTTCCCTTCCGAACACACCGAATAACATCATCCGACGGTTTTTTTAAACACTGTCTCACCGACGCCTCGGATTCCATTTTTGTCTCTGCATTTCCCTTCGATGTTTAAAAGTTATAGTGCGGGCATTGAGGGTAAAAAAGCATTCGAACATCGATTTATTTAAAGAAAAAAGTTTTTGTAATTTTGTGATAATCCTTAAAACATTGCGTTAACTGTACAAACTCCTAATTTATCCTGATGCCTCGAGGTCAAGCCTATTCCGAATAATCGGATGATCCTGATGGTCGGTATGCATGTTCAGGCGTAGTAAACGCAGATGAAAATGATTAAGAAAATAAGGGAAACGGAAAGTGTGTTGTTTACAGGTGCGTGGAGAGTATTAGTCATTGTCGCAAAGAAATGTCTAATTAAATGCTATGGCATTAATTAAGTGTAGAGTTCGTTTAATTCCGTAATACATTATTTAGGTTATGAATATGTCAGCATGCAACGCAGTATTAAAAAATTTCAATTATATTTTTTTAACTTCCAGATAATCGAAATTCCGTTTAATCGATATCCGACTAATCGGAAATTAGATGTGCATCATTTTCCAACGTATGTCTTTGGAGTAACTTTTATACTACTTTCTGTAAATTGACTCGTTAATATCTCACCTCGTCTTAATATGGTTCTTACTCGATTGAACTTACCATTACATATCGTTGCCTTTCATCTTTCTGTCAAAATGAAGGTTGCACATCTCAATTGTGGGAATTCCATATAAGGCTAAAATATAAGTTTTTTGAAAAGTTATAAATTATTAAATCCGATTCAAGTCTCGGATTATTAAAAAAAACTTTACCGGCAGTAGCGTCATATTTTTCATTTTTTTTTGCCAAAAGAGGCGAGCCATAACAATGACATTATTTTTATGTCTCAATTTTGCTTCAAGGCTGAAATTGATCGAAAACATTTTTTTTTAATTTTATGGCGTCGCATTTTTAAGGCTTCATTTACTTTTCGAATTTGAAACTGTACCTGTTATTTTTTGGACTCCATTTACGTAGGTTGCATAATGTTCAGTATAAATATTTCACCGACACATCCCCGCTTCGTTTTGCTTCGTCGTTTTCCTTCCCGTACCGAGTTTTATGCCTCGAGTAACATCGCTATAGTTAATTAGAAAGAGCGTAGTTTACATGAGTGCGTTTTAATATAGATCCCGCGGGAGATAATCGACATTGTGTCGAATCGTTCCGAAACACCGCAACGCCATCAGGCCAATTTCCGTTCCATTCCTGTGTATATACTCTCGTTCTCTCCTCCATCGTCTAAATGTCTCATCCCGAGTTTTTTTCCCTCTCCCCCTCATCCACTTCCATCCTTAAAAACGATTCCATCAACTCCTCACCTGCCATCTATGTATGTCCCTTCCCTGGAAACGGCCCTCCGAGGACCCCTTGCCCGAAATTAGACTCTGGATTTACATTCTCTCTGTCCAAACCCAGAACCACCTCCTCTCACCTCTCTTTCTCTCTCATCTCCCATACCCTACTCCCCAGCTTTCCATATCATCCTCTGCTCTAATTCTGCCTCGTCCCTTGTCCCAATTTCACTCTCTATAATGCTGCCATCTCATACTCTTCACTCCCTTTCCCCCTCCTCCCACCATTTCTCTTATTCTTTTTTTCCCTCCCTACCGTTCCTTTACCATCTCTGTCTCTCTTTTCTCTCCCTATCCCTCTCCACCTTTCCTTTGTCCCTTTCCCTCTGTCCTCTCTCCTCCCTCCGCTCTCCTCCCTCCGCTCTCCTCCCTCCTCTCTCATCCCTCCTCTCTCCTCCCTCTTCCTTTCCCCTTGTTCTCTCTCTGTCTTCCCTCCCTTTCCTCCCTCCTGTCTTCTTGCCCTCCCTCCCTGTCCTCCCTCCCTGTCCTCCCTCCCTGTCCTCCCTCCCTGTCCTCTCTCCCTGTCCTCTCTCCGTCCTCCCTCCCCGTCCTCCCTCCCTGTCCTCCCTCCCTGTCCTCCCTCCCTGTCCTCCCTCCCTGTCCTCCCTCCCTGTCCTCTCTCCCTGTCCTCTCTCCGTCCTCCCTCCCCGTCCTCCCTCCCTGTCCTCCCTCCCTGTCCTCCCTCCCTGTCCTCCATCCCCGTCCTCCCTCCCCGTCCTCCCTCCCCGTCCTCCCTCCCCGTCCTCCCTCCCCGTCCTCCCTCCCTGTCCTCCCTCCCTGTCCTCCCTCCCTGTCCTCCCTCCCTGTCCTCCCTCCCTGTCCTCCCTCCCTGTCCTCCCTCCCGCCCCCTAACTCTCTCCTTCTTTCCCCTGTTTTCCTCATTCTCTCTTATTTTTATCTCTCCCTCTCACCTTATTCTCCCACACTCCTCTTTCTCTCTTTCCTTCATGTTCTCCCTTACTATCTCTTATTCTTACCTCTCTCTACACTCTCTCCATTACCTCCTCTCTCCCTCATCTCCTCTATCTCCCCCCTTTCTCTCTTCCTCTTCTCCTCTTTCCCTCTCTATGCCCCTTTCTCTCTCCTAACTTTCCTTCATTTTCTCCCTTATTTTCTCTCCCTCCCTTTGTCGCACGCCCACATTCTTCCTCTGATCCACTATATACTCTCCCCTTCCTCCTTTTCAGCCATGTTACCCTTCTCTCCTACCCATGCATTTCTTTTCATAGTCCTTTTCCTTCTTTTTATCCACATTCTGGATAACACCCGCTTACCTTCACGTTCAACCTTTTTCCTTTTATATCGTTTTATCTTCCTTCTCCCATTGCTATCTCGGTTTCTCCATTATGGATTTCTCTCCTTATTTCCATTGTTGTTCCGGTTGATTAATTTATATTCTTATTATAGAAACTTTTGTTTACTTTCATTTTTGTGTCTCAAACCCGTTTCTACTTTTCTCTGCTATTTCCATACAATCTCCTTCTGCCCTTCTCTATCAACTTTTCTTTATCCTCTCCGTATTTTCACTCTCATTTTTTGTCCCTTTTTCCATCCTCTCTCTTTTTATCATCTCCATATCATTTCCACTTTTCTCTCTCTCCCTTCTATCTTCTCTCCCAAATCATCTCCTTCCCCTACCTCTCATTTCCCTCATTACCTTCTTCACTCTTTCCCCACTGTTCCGTTCTCTCCCCCCTCCTACTCTATCAACCCACCTCTTTTATCCCTCTCTTTCTTCCCTCTCATCCCTTCCTCTCTTTCCCTATCTCTTATATTCCTCTCTTTTTTACTTCTCTTTCCTTCTTCTCTTTCCTTCCTCTCATTCCTTCCACTCTTTCCTTCCACTCTTTCCTTCCACTCTTTTCTTCCACTCTTTCATTCCACTCTTTCCTTCCACTCTTTCCTTCCACTCTTTCCTTCCACTCTTTCCTTCCACTCTTTCCTTCCACTCTTTCCTTCCACTATTTCCTTCTACTATTTCCTTCCACTCTTTTTTTCCTCTCTTTCCTTCTTCTCTTTCCTTCTCTTTCCTTCCTTTTTCCTTCTTCTCTTTCCTCCCTCTTTCTATCCTCTCTTTCCACAATTTCCTTCCACTATTTCCTTCCACTCTTTCCTCCCACTCTTTCTTTCTTCTCTTTCCTTCCACTCTTTTTTTCTTCTCTTTCCTTTTCTTTTCTTCTTGTCTTTCCTTCTTCTCTTTCCTTCCTCTCTTTCCTTCCTAGCATTTCTTCCTTTCCTCTCTTTCCTTACACTCTTTCCATCCTCTCTTTCTTTTCTTTTTTCTATCCCCCTCTTCCCCTCTCTTTCCTCCACCTCACTCTCTCTCTCCTCTTATCATCTCTCCTGTCTTTCCCTCTCCTGTCTTTCCCTCTTCTCTCTTTCCCTCTCCTCTCTTTCCCTCTCCTCTCTTTCCCTCTCCTCTCTTTCCCTCTCCTCTCTTTCCCTCTCCTCTCTTTCCCTTTCTCCACTTATCATCTCACAGGAGAGGGAATCTCCTGTCTTTCCCTCTCCTCTCTTTCCCTCTCCTCTCTTTCCCTCTCCTCTCTTTCCCTCTCCTCTCTTTCCTTCTTCTCTTTTTCCCTCTCCTCTCTTTACCTCTCCTCTTTCCCTCTCCTCTCTTTCCCTCTCCTCTCTTTCCCTCTCCTCTCTTTCCCTTTCTCCACTTATCATCTCACAGGAGAGGGAATCTCCTGTCTTTCCCTCTCCTCTCTTTCCCTCTCCTCTCTTTCCCTCTCCTCTCTTTCCCTTTCTCCACTTATCATCTCACAGGAGAGGGAATCTCCTGTCTTTCCCTCTCCTCTCTTTCCCTCTCCTCTCTTTCCCTCTCCTCTCTTTCCCTCTCCTCTCTTTCCCTCTCCTCTCTTTGCCTCTCCTCTCTTTCCCTCTCCTCTCTTTCCCTCTCCTGTCTTTCCCTCTCCTCTCTTTCCCTCTCCTCTCTTTCCCTCTCTCCACTTATCATCTCACAGGAGAGGGAATCTCCTGTCTTTCCCTCTCCTCTCTTTCCCTCTCCTCTCTTTCCCTCTCCTCTCTTTGCCTCTCCTCTCTTTCCCTCTCCTCTCTTTCCCTCTCCTGTCTTTCCCTCTCCTCTCTTTCCCTCTCCTCTCTTTCCCTCTCCTCACTTTCCCTCTCCTCTCTTTCCCTCTCTCCACTTATCATCTCACAGGAGAGGGAATCTCCTGTCTTTCCCTCTCCTCTCTTTCCCTCTCCTCTCTTTCCCTCTCCTCTCTTTCCCTCTCCTCTCTTTGCCTCTCCTCTCTTTCCCTCTCCTCTCTTTCCCTCTCCTCTCTTTGCCTCTCCTCTCTTTCCCTCTCCTGTCTTTCCCTCTCCTCTCTTTCCCTCTCCTCTCTTTCCCTCTCCTCTCTTTCCCTCTCCTCTCTTTCCATCTCCTCTGTCCCTCTCTTTCTCTCTCTAACATTCTCCACTTTCCCGGACGCCATTTCCTCTTTTCTGCTGTTTTGAGTGCCTTCAGGCAATGTCCGATGATCAGGGATTCGCTAGACTTGGTAAATCACCGTTTCCAATTTGCATGCAAAACTCGCCATCTTATCCGTCGGTGGACTCTTCCTGTTAATTCCGCCGCCGTTTTGAGTTGATTAAGCTCTCCCATGTTTTCCTACGTTGTTTTTGCTATATTCCGCTAAGTTTCGGGACCTTATTTTTTCACGGATGTGATAGGATATAAGGTTTACGCTATTTTTTTTCAGAACTTTCATTTCGGCCCTGGAAAGACTCAATTTTCCGTCTTTTCCGGATGAACTCTTTTCGCAGATTAACAGTCATGAACCGTTACGCTTGAAAAAGAAGACATCATTTTTGGGTCTATAAGAAATATTTCTACCAACGCTAAAGTGAATATTTTTCCGAGTCGTTTTTAATTCTGGAAAATCTAATCTCCGAAAAGTCTATAAATATGCACGTTTCCCATTGATTTTTCGATTCAAAGCTGTTTTTAAACCGTCCGAAAATTTTCAGCGCAATCGCTGCACGCGTTATACGTTGATTGGATTTTTCTTTCGTTAATATACCTCTCTGTTCGAGAGGGAAAAAAATAAGCAGTGTTGATTTATTATAATAACTCATTACACGAAGCAGTTTTCTTCGTTTTCCCAATTTACGGATCGCATTAAAATCCTTGGCACTCATTTTTGCAGTTCGCATCAGAGATACCGTCGAAGGAAACGCGCTTTTGTTTTTCAATTTCGTATGTATTACCTTTTCTAGCGATGAAGTGAGATTCCTACCGAACGTTGGGATGCAATCATTTACATTCTTCATATCTCATGCGAGCGTCATCAATTGGTTGAAGCTTACTTTTGAACCTCGTAGTGCATTATTTTCAAGATGGGGGAGTAAGCCTTCCTCCAACATCTAGGTCGAATTTTACGCTTGACGCCAGAATAAATAGTTTTAGTCTCATGGAAATTGGATCTTAGCATATATAGCTAACAACTCCGTCCATTAACTTCGGAATAACGACTCGAAAACGTAAGCATATGATACCTAAATATTTCCGAAGGCCATAGATGTGCTACGTACAGGAAGAGTTGGTTAAGTTTGCTATGTCCCGCCGTCTATGTTAATTAAAGCAAACATCTTTTGAAAAAGTTACGCGGCTGATTAAGTGCCTGTAGTAATTTAACCGGCTGGAATTTTTGATTATGGACAAATATTTGTTCGCATTCCCGAAGTTTTGTTTAAGTTTGTTTCTGATCCTGTATGTGTATATGCGTGCGCGTGTGTATGTATACTATATAGTATTCCCCGATGGCCGGTTTGCCTCACTTTTGGCGCTTTGTCGCTTACCGTCCATGTCGTTAACCCGTTGCTATTTTACCGATCACGTTCTATTTTAACGTATATGGCGCACGCCACGGCTCATTAATTTTCTGCCCTGAAAAAGTGCATACCTATCGGACGTTTATTTGCCTTTCTTGATTTTAAGTGACCCAAATAAATGTACATTTTTGAAGTTTAAGGAAGTATAATAAATGGAGTATTCGCATACGATTCGTCATTAATTGTATTGTTAAATTATTTTACGTTTCCTCGGAATATAAACGAGTATTATAACAGCATGTTCTTTGGATAAGGAAGATGATATCGTGGCGACGATGTAGGATAAAAATAATTTTGATGGCAAGCAGATGATAACATGATGTCACCGAACTTTGGTCTGTGACAAGACACGCGGACGATCTGGCGGAGCCAGATAATGATACATTTTATTGGAAGCAGTTGGCGTTATATTCATACCCAAAGTAAAAAAATGAGAAGATACGGTGCCATGGTTCCCATGTTTTCACATTTATCTCGACTTCCTTATTCGGCGACGAAGGTTATTCGGGACGTTGTCAGCGTGCATACGTCGTCCGCAAAGTTGTAGCAACCCTCAGAGGAGCAGAAACTTTAAAAGATTCCTTCCACGAAAAAGCTTCCTTCCACGAAAAAGCTTCAAAAGGTTAACAAGAACCGATATAAGGTCCCAAGCGGAGTTTCGCCTTCGAGTTTTTCCCCTCCCGTTATCTCGACATAAAAACTCTTGACTGGAATTCTTTCGAGCTGATGTATTTTCTTGGGTTTAACGAATTGGTTTGATTTTAGGGAGGCAATGGGAACTTTACGAAACACTATAGTCCGTCAGGAAAAAATCTATAATTGATTGCGGAGATGCGTTTTCGTTGTATTCAAGGAAATAATTGACGGCATCTTTGCAACCAAAATGTCATTGCTCATTTCTCCTGGTATTTTTTCAGAGATGTTTTTTCATAGAGTTGAACCAATTCCGGTTATGTTTGAAGAGTTGGCATTCTAATAATAATCTACAGTAAACTAACATGCTACGCAGGTTTCCCCGGCGCGGATTTTATTGCATACGGTTAAATAAGCACGACATTTTTTTTCCAAACACGAATATAATTCGGTGCACAGTTCGTGCAACGCGGTTTTTCCCACCACGGCCTTATCCAAGAATTTAACCCCCGAGTTGCTTTCAAAAGTAACGGACTGTAAAATACATCAGTTTTTTATTGCAAATCCATAACTTTCAATATAAAGTTGAGTCTGTTGCATTCTTTTACCCTGCCCGTATTTTTCAGATTCGCAAAAAAGCTAGTTTTCGTTACGAAACTTTATCTTGAATATTTAGAACGCGCGTACGAACCCTTTGATTTATTATTTCCCTGTGCGAAAATTAAATTTCGCAATATAGAGTTTCTGCTTGCCTTTTGGGAAATCCTAGGACGGATAAATAGCTTTGTTAGGACCAAAACATTTGAAATTTGCGTCCCGGAGAAGGTTCGCCGGCAGCTGCATCATTCGATGCTCCATTACGTTGCTTCAAATCAAACGCTTTTATTCAAGCTCGGGCGTTTGTTGGAAAACAAACTTTTTGTTAAAATAAAGCTGATGTTACGCTTCACTAAAAACGTAATGTTATTCCGCGTCCATCGATTGCATATACTACACAGTCGTGAGACAATAGGGAAGGATTCGTAAAAAAAAGAAAGGAAATAAATACATCACAAGGGACTCATAGGCGGCGCTGAATGAAGGGGAGGAAATTAAACAAAACACTAACGGAAATCACGAGCGGATTTGCATTAAAAGAACATTCCGTTTGCTTGCGTGTGGACGGTCAAAATGGGGGAGGAGTGATAAAAAGAAGAACGTAAACGGCAAAAGAAAATCGAATCGTCCGCGCAAAGAGTGATTTCGTAAAAGAGTTCTATCGACCAACGAGTTAACAAGAGAAAACAAAAGACACCGTAATGGCGCAAGGACGGAATATCCTTTTTCTGTCGGACGATTGACTAATGTGCATAAAGGGCGGTCTCAGGTTTCTAGAGGTGTATGTGTGTGTGTGTTTCAGTACGTGTACGTGGTGAAAGAGGGATATTCCAAATTCAAACGATTAAATACGTTCGGAATATTTGTTTAATAAAAGTATTCGAAAGGCATTTCGGAGTTAGAGCGGTAGGTGAAACATACCGCCGTAAGGTTTTTTTAGGGAAGGGTTATGTAAGGGTTTTAGTCTCTTCCCTCACATCTCCTTAGAACGTGGAACATAAATGAGGTGGTTTCGTCGAAGGGAGGCTCATATAATAGTCATTTCTATGATTAAAGTGGCCACGCAAATTGGTCAGTTGATGATGTATTTTTTGTATACCCGTGCCACCGTTCGGTTTTATTGATCTTATACTGTTAAATGCCAGAGGATTTATAGATTGCGCGGTATCTAGTTATAAAAAATGTTGTTAGGTTGCTACGTTAAATAAGACCTTTATCATAGTTCTGTATATACCGCTGTGGGTGACAAATAGACAACTCCATTCTCGTACTCATACAAATAATTAACAAGAATGCTTTGGGGAAATTAAATTCCTTTCGTTTGGGCTAAACATGTTGTCTTTTAATGTTCTCGTTATCTGATGATTATGTGCAACATTAACCTCTGCTATTGCGAAAGGAAAGCAGTTCATTAGGTTTACTTCGTAAAAGTTTCCCTTCGGATCGATTTACACGGAAAAATTTAACTGCAATCTCCAATGTCTATAAAACGATATCTATAGGGTATAATTTATGAACCCTAGACTATGGAAAACCTTTTGGATGTTACGAATAAACGACAACAATATGTTTAATATGATACCTTTGTTATCTACAGAATTCTCAATATATTATAACCGTGTGGTCGGTTGGCAGGATGCAACGTGCATTGCGTGACTGTTCGAAGGGAGGGAAGTAGCGTGTTTTATTCCTTAGGGTATAGAACTATGTAATGGATGAGAAATTTTTGTTTCACCCTTTTCAGTCCATTTCTACAGTCCGATTAACACTACCCAGGGGTATCTCTGTTTTTGATTATTTAAAAACCTATGCAGATTTTTTATTGCGGGTAAATTTTTGAAGAACAAAAATTGGTAATTTCTGTTGTTTTCTCGATCGAGTAGTCGAGGATGAGGTTCCGCGCGTAAATACTATCGTATTTAATAAGCTGAAGTTGATATTTTCCCCACGAATGCTGGTTCATCAGCCGCGGTTTTTTTATTCTCGAAAAGAATGTATATCTCTAGTTTTAGTGTACAATTACAAAAACGTTTACTTGAATTCCGAAGAGAGATGTACATTTTACAGTTATTTTTTAAGGCTACGATAAAGTAATTTGTTCACTGTGACTATATTAAATTCTTATTCGTGTTCAAATTAAAATCAAGATATACCAACCATCCAATTCATACAAATTAATCGGATGAAGAGCAACTTAATTTTTCATTTCTTATTTTAATGATACAAAAATTCCTATCCTATGTTTGTGTCGAAGTCCGCTAGTGATTGCGCATCAGGATTAATAAGCTTATCGTAAGTTTGTCTGTAACGAAGACCGGATGAAATCAACCAATAAGTTTTTAGTCGTATAGAAATAAAATTAAACTAGCATGTACCTGCCGGTTACCTTTATACCCCTCTTTCTACTACATATATAATTCTCATTTTTTTGCATAAAAACGACTCTGGTTTTGGCTGCTGTCGGTACCAATGCTTTTGTCCCATTCCATGTTCAACGATGAGGTATTGAGGCTGTTATATTCTTTCCACTTATGGTACCCTTTGTTTTACCATAATGAGCCGTAAAAAAGCAGCGGTTTTATCTATGTAAAAGTTATCAGTGGCGTTCAAAAAACCGAATAAGGTTAATTATTGAAAAGAGCAGAAACGGAAATCTTTTTAAATTCTTAATCCAATTTCAAAAAGTCCGAACCTCGGTCATTTAGAACATGGAGTAAGTGTGTGTGTGTATTTTTGGCTAATCAATCTCTTGGATTATTATAGCCATTACTCCTTCCACACCGAACACACTCGAAAGGGAGGAGGGAAACCCGGTGCAGGCATTAGCTTACTCTTAACAAAGAGCACGAAGGGGGCCAACGGCTTCACGTCCCTTCTGAAGGACAGAACTCTGACTTTGCGCGGTCTCATCAAACCTCACAAACAGGGGGCCGGGCGACCTTGGAAAAAAATCCTACTTTCGCAGGATTCGTGCCCGCTGCCCTTTCGAGCAGCTAGCATCCTAAGCACTACACCACCGGCACCCCCAATTTAGAACGTATCGTGGCTTTGTTTTAAAGAAGGAACAATAGCTAAAATGCTCTAACTTGGCAGTGCGCAGTAGTCATATTTACGGTAGGACGAGTCCATCATCGAGGTGGGAGGTAGTGTTTAGGTGTGAGCATTTGATGCGCGAATTTGGATTCGTGCGAATCAAAATTATGTTACTGCGCATAGGCTCTGCCGTCAGGCCAGCCCGTGCATGACTCTACGTAGGGGGTCCCCAAACTACGGCCCGCGCAGTGATTTGATCCGACCCGCCTTATCAGCAAGAGTATTCATTAGATATCATTTATGATATCTAAACGACATTTTCCGAGTACTTAGGTGAAATCTACTTTTAATATAAGCGAATAACATATTACAGAATCGAAAAAATTCTCAAAACTTTCTTTGAAATTTTCACACGGCCCGATCAGTCATTTGAAATGCCGTATGTAACCCGCGCAGTGGATCATGAAACCTCATGTGGCCATTTCAGTAAAACGTTTGGTGTCCCCAGCTTTAGGTAGATCAACGTATTTCACTAATTACACCGGTATTTCAGTGATTTCTCGATAGAGGGATATAGCTCCTCTTTCGCCTGATTTTTGGCAACCGGCCTCACCTGCAGGGTGACGGATTGCCTGTCTCAGGGCGGCGTTCTTCAAAAGTGTCTTTCATTATCGGAATCCACTCTCCGGAATTGTTCCTCCCGTTAGTCTACGCGCGAATTCTCTGAATTAAAACTGTTCCAGGTTAGGATATTCATTTCTTGTAATAGCATCAGCTTCATTAGTTAGTGATTTCTCATCTAAACTTCACAGTTGGTGGTGTAGTGGTCAGGACGCTGGCTGCTAATCGACTGCTGCTTGGAAAGAGAGCAGGCACCAATCCTGCGCAAGTAGGATTTTTTCAAGGTCGCCGGCTCCCTGTTTGTGAGGTTTGAGAAGACCGCACAAATTCAGCGTTCCGTCCTTCGGAAGGGACGTTAAAGCCATTGGCCCCCTTGGTGTTCTTCGTTAAGAGTAGGCTAATGCCGGCACTGGATTTCCCTTCTCCCTTGGCATCCAGCTATTAATTGCACTACCTCTTAGATACCCATTGCGCGTAGGCAAGAGGTGAATCATCTGGGAGGAGACATTAGTATGTGACATTTGAAAACTTCACACTACCATTTGACCATATATATATTTTTCAATTTTATTTCAATTTTATTTAACAGGTATAGCTTGTTAGCTAACGATAGTGATTGTGAATCTGGATGAATGAGCTCATTGTAAGTCTGTCTGTAACGAAGATTGGGTGAAGTTAATCAATAGATTTGAATTGCAAAGAAACAAAAAAAATTATCTTTTATCTGCCAGTTGCTCTGAATTCTCTTTTGCTGTTTGTATAACTCACTTTTTTGCGTAAAAATGAGTGTGGTTTCATTGTTATCAAAATTACGCACATTATGCAAAGCATGTTAACAATTAATAAAGAAAATCGATATAGTAATTTTGAAAGGTTAATGTATGATATAGTTTCATAGTAAAAAATCATTGTATGTAGTCTTTAATCTGTTTTACCCGCACCGCACGATGTGTTGTCTGTCAACCATAAATAACTATTGGATCGTTTCATCAACCCAGTCTTGTTTCCCAATATTTTCTCATATCATATTCATTGTCTATCTCGATCCATTTAAGAAAAGAAAACAAACTTCGCTTCTCTTCGTTTCCCCTTACCCGGCAAGTGTTTCTGTTTTTCTTTCCAAACGTAATATTGCTTAAACCCGGGAGGCGTCAAAAAAGAGCCGTGTTTTGCTGCGCATCGCGAAGTTTGTTGTCGCAAAATCACTTTTGTTTGTCCACTGCGCATGCGCTCACTCTCTCTTTCCGGTCTCGTTGCTCCTCTCGCCAGCGCCGGGGAACGTTTGTTCAACTGCAACATGCCACTGAGTGGACTGCGTCCATCTACGTACGGCGGCTTCAGAATTATAATAGCGACGCCTCTTCGCAGAAAAGAAACCGTGCGAAGAGACCCTGCAACGAAGGGAAAAAAGACGAGCTATGAGATATCGTCATCGCATTTATCTGCATTATATGGTAGCGAGGGAGGGTTGGTATGAGGGGGTGGAGCAATCAGAAAAGTCTCTTCACATAGTAAAAGCTCTCAATTTAGTTTCGATTAAACGATGCTACTAAATTTAACCCGCGCTTGAAAATGAATTGAATCGTCTCCTTTTATAATTATTTTTTTATATAACATCTGCGAGAAAAAAGAATCCCTTTCAAAACGCATACGTTACGACTTTTTTATCATTTCAATGTATTCATATTCGTATTAAATTATGACAGTAACAATTGAAAGGTATCGTTTCGTAAAATCATAAACTTTTGATAAAAATTAAATTAGTCGCAGCGAGTTGAATAAATAATATGGTTGTGATATAGAGGCATCATAGACGCCTTCACACTTTGCTATTGACGGAATTGTAGCGCGTATAATGACCGAGTGTACCGTAGAAATTCAGCTGAAATTGTGTAATAAATTAAAATCGTTTCTTGTATTTATTCATATGCTCAAAACTTGAGTACCTTGGTACTAAAATATATTAACATAGTCTTTGTATATTCGTTCACTATCTGGAGATTAACGTAGGCTTTTCTGTGGTATCTCAACATTCGTTATCTTTTTTGGCAATAAAATATTTAAAATTCATGTTTATTAATACATAATTTACCGCGAAAATCAATTAATATTCCGTAAAATGCGCTCTGTATGTAAAATAATCTGTGTGTGTGTTTGTGTAGATAAGGAACAAGTAAGGAAAGGGCTGCTGAAGCAGAAAGTAATTGGCGCTTCTTCAAGTATTGTTAATACAGAATTTTAAAATTAATTTATAGTAGTATGATTATTTTGGAATAATATTATATAAAATTAGTCAGACAGACGGGAAAGCCAAGAAAACGAGCCCAACGTAACGGAATACTGTATCGATTGGCCAAAAATTGAAGTCTCTATCTGCTTTCGTTTAGGAGGAGTTAGCACGTCAGACGGACAAACGGAGCACATAAGCGGATTTTTTTTAAATATATAAGTTTACAGACAGCGTTTGAAAAGGATGGGAGGGAGTCAGTGGGTACATACTTAGTGAAGTGGACGTCCACTTATGAATTCCAAATATCTGTTTCTATTTGTCATATATTTAATTTGAAAGTAATGTATTGTGAATCTTAAACTGGATATCGTTTGGTCGAAGGAAGAAGCGTAACCTTTTACAAACATAGGAATCTCCGCTGCGAGGTACCGAGGGCGATTCAAGATTGTTGTTTTTGGCTATCCTGGGTCGAAAACACGGAACATGTGAAAATGGGGAGGCGGTAAGGGCGTGACGGAAGGAAGAGTCGTTCTGGTGGGTGGGTGGGGATAGCGGTCACGTGAGTAAATAATGCTCTAGGATGGTGGAGAAAGAGAGAAAGAGGAAGGGTAAAAAACACGACATTTTCCTCGTTTTTTGGAACGGTGGCTCACTCTATTGTGTGTTATGCAAACAACTCGCCCGGCCCTGTGGCGTTTTCGCTTTATTTTTCCGCTGTCACTTCCCAGAATTCCGCTCCTTACACTATGCGCCCGTTTTTTTGCATCCGGCAAAACTCGTTCGCTTTCGCAACGCTAAAATGAAGTTTCGTCTCTTCATTTTGTTTCCCCGAGACTCGAATGAATCGTTTCCGGATCATTCCGGTGAAATCTCCATCGGAGTTCGTGCGGTGGCTTTTTTTCCACCAACCCGCGGGGAGAAATGTGTTCCTCCGAAACTCGTCGTTCTTTTCACCCTCTGCGGAAACAGTTTACGGTTTAGGTCTTTTGTGCCTCGTAAACGTAACTCAAAAGGAATGCGCGTCAAAAGATGTTTCCAAAAATTACAGCGCTATCACCTAAGCATACCCAGCCGATTTAAAATATTCTGCCGAAACCACGGTAAAAGAAAAGTACTTAATGCAAAAGAGCCAACGTGAAGCTATTATTTCTGATGCGCGATAAAAGTGATTAGAGAACATTTTGTGATTATTCCGCTACCTAATTACAGTCGTATTTCATTATGTTTCGCGTCCCTCCATCTACAATATTTAATTTTTCCTTGATTTTTTTGTCTTTCCAGCCCACTGAGATTGTTTAATATTACGCCACGCTGAAGTTTAATCTTATACATACTTTTTATCACAGTTATAGAGAAAAAACTTTTGTGGTTTTGCTCAGTGCGTGTTTATTACGATTGAAGCGCGATCAAGAATTTACAGTAATTCATGCCTTAATCCAGAGATCACAAACTCAAACCATGCGTGGGCTGCATGATGGAATTGCAATAAATCCGCGGGCCGCGTTTCGTATTAAGAACATTCTTCTGTACCCCGACTGGAATCAATGTTATAAATAGAGATAAAAAAATTAACTGCGGATATTTTGAAGTGTTGATTTAGTACCATTATTAAATTTATTAAATTATTTAAACATATTTTACAAGACATATATTTGAATTTAGGCTGCGTATTAGTATAACGTATCTTACTTCGTGGGCTAGAAACTCTTAAAAATTAAAAATGCCTCGAAATAAATTGATTTATTGAAATTTAGAAAGCCATGAGCAAAAACGACATTCACAGTGTTAATGTTGAACTTATTTCATTCTTCGTCATTTAGAATAAATCTTTACAAAGATATAGATCGTTAATACGAAACAGCAGTAAGAGTTACTATCGTTCAATTTCGGATTACTGACGCAAGAGAAAATTTTCCAAAATTGATACTAGTTCTGTGTGTGTGAGGATATACTGAGAATTTGGCGCTGCAGACCGAACTGTATAGCAGCGCCGTAATTGAAATAATTCAAGCTTTATGATTTTTGCTTATCCGGATTACCTTTATAATGATCACCATCGCTTTGAAATTATGCGTCCATTATCTACATTCCCAGGCGGTTCCTTTGAAATGATAAAAACCAATTATTGTATGCGGCCAGAATGAGCTGGACTATTGCCAATATCAAAATCGCGAAAGTATATGAATTTATTTCTCAAGCAAGTTTGAGGGATTTAAGTGCATTTTCAATTGATTTTAATTGCATAATATTGGGAGATAAGTACTTGCTGCAAACGTATCGTATCCATAATGAATAAACGGTATATTTTATGCGTTGAATAATAATTTTCCGATCGAGTTATTTGAAGCATCTAAATCGAGTCCGATTTCAACATTCAATAACAAATTTTTAATAAATAACTGTTATCTAACTAGAGAATTTATGTAAACGAATTTAATGGAATATATTCTTGTTTTTATGTAGCTTCAACAGAAAAGGAAACGAGAAAATTTAACACCTACATTTCAGAGTTTTTTATATTAATTCCCTAATAAAAACCTCACCTACTTCACTTGTTTATTTAGCGAATTTGCATTTTTATCGATAACATGATTCCTCGAAGAATTTGCTATTCCAAGCTTCTGTTTCTGCATGTAAAGGATCTTTTTCAGAGAGCTCTGATCGAGATTTTAATGAATGGCTGTCAAACATGAAAATATAGAGGAAAATCCAAGAGGCTATACCAGCTTTTATATTTGACAGGAAATGCGAAAAAATTAAATCTTGCGTGCGCACACGTCAAACCTCGCCATTGCGAATCCAACGATTAAAATCTTTCGATGCGAGGGAATATCTCACACTTTGCCGCGCAATGAATAGAAGCAAGCTTGGAATAGATATCCGCTTTCCGCTACATGAAGCCAACGCCAAAAACTAAATTTACGGAGCTTTTTTGGGAACGGGTTATTTTTAAAAGTATTTCCGCTCAGATTCCAGTTTCGCTTTCCTGCCACACCCCATCTTTGAAATGGGAAATTTCGATTTTTTTCGCGCCGAGTTACAGACCATCAAACCTTTCTATCGCGCTCTAATTGAAACGTCCTTGATATTCGTTCCCACCCCTCATTCTTTGTACACAGCTCCCTCACCCTCTCTTCGTGACATTTACCTCTTCCCTTCTACTTCCCCCCATTCTCCCCTCCCCGCCACACCGTTTCCCTTTATCCCCAACGCATCAACAACACACGAGCAGTGGCCGTGACCCTATAAAACCATTTCTCAGCAATCTCCCCGCCACTCCTCCGCCTCCCCTCCTTTCTTTCGTTCCTTTCAGAACTTGTTTTTTAACCAAAAGATCGATTCAAGCACGGACACACACAAACACACTTTCCTTTATGCCACAAAAAAAACACTTCCCTTCCCTCCGTGGAGACTTGGTTTAAGGAGAAATGACGGGAGAAAGGAATTTTTATTTTTATTTTTTTTTCCTCGGGAGGAAGGGGAGTCGATTAAGAATTTCATTCATTATGGCGCGGTCGCACGGAAAGGGGGACGGTTTCAATGAAAAGTTTATAGAGTTCGATGGATGTTTCCTAAGCGCCGGGAATTTATTTCGACTACTCCTCAGGGGAGGGGGGGGAGGCTGTCAAACATGTTTGATCGATCCGGTTTACATTGCGGGGGAATGCCTTCTTGGAAATACTCAGCAATATTAAAAACACTAAGAAAATTCCTTTCAAGAATGCTCATTTCTAGGTAGAGGAAGAGAAAAATTTTGATATCTGCCGAGAATCGAACCCAGGTCTTCTACTTGCCGGGTGGAAGATTTGTCCAGCTACGCTGTCGAGGGACAATAAAATTAGATTTAGCTTAGAAGGCTGATCTGTCAAGCCGGTATGATTCTTCACCCTCTCAAATTAAGATATTTCCTGCTACGAGAAGTTGAGTAGTTAACCTTAATATCATGACATCCCATTGTGACACTACTAGTAAAAAACAGAAATAAAATTGTGAAAATTTGGGCCATTTCCGTGATTACATTGTATTTGTTGAATGTACAGCTGTTTTCCCAATAGGCTATAAATTTTTCTGGTATTGTAATTTTATTATGGTTTGAATTTAAATATTTACCTCGTACATTTCGTTCGTAAAAATTATGCGAGTATTTGAAGTTCAAAATTTTTCAATTTTTTAGTAAAGCTAGCAAGTTCAGCGGTTACATAAGCGAAAAGATGTTGTTGCATGTGAAGGATATTCATCCGGTGGAATTACCTTATATATCAGGATTTTTAAATTCGCCTTGACCACAGGGTGTTTCCATTACTTCTAATGGAGTTATTTGAATCTAAATGAACACATAGAACAATATTAATTCAGTTAGTCCCAGTGAAGGGCTTCAGACCATATGGGGTATGTGATTTATACTCCATTGCAGAACGACGATTCAATTTCATTCGCAAATGAATCCTATCGCTGTCCGTCCTTAAAAAATTACACATCTCCGTGTTCGATATTGTATTATTCATGGTTTATATTATTATCATTATTAGCGGCTCTCTTTTTCAGCTGCGTTTAATCGCGCGGCGAATGATATATTCCCGTTCTATACGTTTCTCTTTTCTTGTAATATGGCTCATTATTTACACTTATCTTTAAAGTGATTATAGCAATTATTATGACTGCTAAGTGATTTCGAGCATTGCGTCTTGATACGCGACACGTGACTGCTTAAGTATGCCATAATGTGCCACTGTATGCCCATTATTTCGAGGGTATCTGCCCTGCTACGACTCATTTCATCGTAAACTGTGCTTCCGTTGATGGTCAGCTAAATTGCGTCACGTTTAATATCGTATTACAGGGTTATACTATTGAGGTTTTGCATCAGACCCAAGCTTCTTGCTTTTGCGTCGCACCATTTCCCCGCTATGTAAAACACATTAATTGCCACGGTGACTTACAGTTTTATCTCTATTCTCGCACACGATGATTAAATTCACTTGAATAAAGTAATGGAAATATGAATTTTACTTAATTATTTGCAGTTAGTAGCTCCATACTTCGTCAGTTGCATACATCACCAAAACATAATTTCGGATTATGCGTCATAAGAATTAGTTATTAGTGTTATGGTATTTGAGTTTTGGATATTTACAGACCTGTAAATGGTTTTATTAGTTCGTCTTTAAACCATTGTAAGTTAGTTGCGCTATAGTGGAACGTTCCGTGCACGTAATCAGAAACAACCTCGTGTTATGGTAAAAATTAATAGATCCACTTGACGATCGTACTATCCAAAGACTTACATCCTCCGGTATGCGAGACAAACAGCAGTTTCATATACACAAGCCCCGAAATGCAGTTAAATCCCAGTTAACCGGCTAATTAATAGTTGAAAATCCGATTAATCAAAACTTTAAAAAGTATAACTTGAAGGTTTTTTCATTCTACGTTACGTGCATCTATATTCACGGCATTTCCTTATCTTGCACCTAATATTGACATCATTACATGGTACAGTATTATTTGACCTGGACATTTACTGTAAGTTATGACTGTACACTGATAAAGAGTTTTATTTACATCCGTAGTGCTTAGTACTTAATTTGTAATACTTCTGATGCTATGGTACGTGTAAACATGCATATCGATCAACAGAAATAAGTTCGGTCCCAAGAAAACCGGTATATCTGGAGTTTACTAGTACTGTAGCTATGAGTAGGAATTAATACGTAACCAGAATGACATTCCCATCATTTCAAATTAAGCGATAGACGAATCAACGAATCGTGTAAAGCATGTGTGTTTCCTGTTCTGTTCGGACACCAAAGAAACCCTCTATGAGGACGTTTTACATGGTGAAGTTGATGTTATTCCAGCCGTTGCAGACTGGTTTACATCGCTGGACACAATCTTCCGTTACAAAGGAATAGGCAATATTTCATTGCGCTTGGACGATTGCCTGAAAAAACTCGGCGGATGTAATGAAAAATAATATGCCTCCGTCACTATGTACCGTGTTAGCTTTATTAAAGTCAAGCTGTAAATTTGGGAAATACAGCTGAAATACGGCTACTTATCGTCCCACCCCCGTAACATCGAAGCTCTTTCAGCAGCAGTCGTAAAACTGCACGCCATCCAGGTTATTTTTTTATGTCCGTGAAAGTATTACATAATTTTACATTTGACTGAAATGCGATGCGGCGTGCCCATGTTCATATGTATGCACGCATAAACCGCAGGCCTCGCCGAGGAAAGTGAATGCCGTCACGTTTTGTTTGGCCCTCTCATCCGCAAAATTACAACTTTCCCTTGATTTGGAGAAATGAGTTCACCATATCGATTTCAAAAAACTCTCCATCCCCTCTCTGTCTCTCTTTCCATTCTGCGGGCGCCGTTTTCATTCACATCACCGCAAGAAGAAGTCGATTTAAAATTCAAGGCACGGCGAGTGTCATTTTGTAGGTTGTTCGCAAATTGCTTTGACCTTCATTGATCAATTGCAAAGTTTCGGACGGACCCCGTTTTTTTTGTTTGTATGCTGGTCACAAAACGGGTATCGGGCTCACAGTTTCCAAATCAAAATCGTTTTAAATTTTTTTCTTTTGCTTTATTTACCCCTCCCTCTCTTCCTCCCCCTACCCTTACTCCCTCCGCTCTCCCCCTTCTCTCGTTTGATCGATGTTATCGGATCCGGACTCCCCCTCATTCTTCACCATCTCTCGCACCCTCTCTCTCTGTGTTAGTCAAAATTAATTTTTTCTCTTCCTCCAAAAGTGATCGCGATTGGCATTTCACGCACGTATTCGATGCAATTGATGCGGCAAGCGAGATAAATTCCGCCTCTCTCTTTCTCTCTCTCTCTCTCGTCTCTTGTTTAAAAAAGTGCGTTTTGTTTTTTTTTTTTTCGTTAGCAGGTTTATCGTACGCCGCTTACATACACGGCGGCTGCGTTTCGTGCCTCTCGCCGACCGCTTCAGGTCGGGTGGAGGGCGCGGGGGGAGGGGGGGGAATTTTTAATTAGCGACACATTTTACATACTTTCAGGCGCGCGCGACGAGTCGATCATTACTTAACGAGGAACGACTCGCGCAATATGGCAGGGATACATATACATCGTTTCGCATGCATTCGAATATAATTCACAAGCGCGCGGAAACCATGCCGGATTAAAGCGAATCACGAACGCGTAAAAGAAGGCGGAATGATAAAAATATCGACACAAAAAATGGTGATCGTAAAGTAAGAAATAAAAATGAAAAATTTGTGACAAATGCAGGGTCAAATGGGGTTTGAAATCGTTACGATAGGTTAAGTCTTTATGGTTGAGGGGAGCTGTTTACGAGGGGGAGTAAAATGTCAAGCGCGCTAGGCGGTTGGAAGAAAGACCAAGTAGTGTGTGGTAAGAGTGGAGAGTAGACGGGGGGTTATTTAATGCCAATAAGAGTAGTCTCTCGCGTAGCACGAGGGTTGCGTTCTCGGAAAAGGCCGTGTTGGAAGAGACCGCGCTGCGCGAATATAGTGCATTTTGGAATAATCGCGCATTTACTTAGTATACTAGATAGTATGTTAAATTCAGGAATGCTTATAATTAAATTTTACGCGTGTTGGATAAGTAAGCGTCCCGTTTATTTAGTCGTGTGAAACAGTGGCGAGGTGTGATTACTGAAATAGGGGGAGCTGTTCTACACCGACACGCAAAAAAAAACAAAATATAATGTTATCAAATGTGCAAGTACCTTTTTTGTAGTGTAGTTCTACTCTCCGGTTTCTTCTTGCGAAGATGTCAGTCACATCGTCGTAAAACGTTGGCCCCCGGCGTAATTTCAGCAATAAATCCTCAATGCTTAAAAGAGCAAGAGATGACAGTCGCTTCTGACCTTGTGTGTTTCGCAGACAAGTTTTAATCCTCTTCAATACAGAGAAGGATCTCTCCATTGAACTGGACATTGGGATGGTGATAGTTAGTTCTGTGAGACTGAACACTTCGGAAAATACATCAGTTAAGTCCGACGATTTCAGATAGTGATTTAGTTCTACAACGTAATTTTGATGCAAGTCTGGGTCTTTGTAAAGCACAGAGAGTTCACTTCTCAGGCTCGAAAAATCAAAGAACTTGCCGTAAGTGTTTTTTAAGCAAAAAAACATTCTTCTGAAACTTTTTTTTGGAAATCATGAAAGCCTATGTATCTGACAAATTGAATAATTTGAGTTTCGAAATGTCAATGAACCTGTCGGCGATATTCATGCAAATGACATCAATAATTTCAAAATATTTTCCCCTATACGACGACTTTTTGTCTTCGCTTGTGATGATGTTAAGTCTGAGTCTTTTTCTTTGGTAAGAATCATCATTATTTGAACATGCCATATTCACTCTGCCCATATGCTATCAAAATCCTCTCTAATTTTCTTAATATAATTGGAATAATTCTCAACTTTTTTAAATGCAGAAACTGATATCGAAAACGTTTTTCTCGATTACTTGAAATAATACGTTCTGGGTATATATAGAAGAAAACCCAGCAAGAAGGAAATTAAAGTAGAAATCTTGTAGGTTTGAAAGAAGGCCTCTTACTATATAGATCGTTTCAGAGTTCCATTTCTCAGCATCATCGATCATTCCATTCAGCAAACTCTCTATTTATTCTTTATACTCATGTCCTGTTTCCAGAAACCTGTTGTAATTCCAACGTGTTGGGGCTAAAGTGGGAAATCGCTTCTTCACTCTTGCATCTAGAGCTTCTGTCCTCCTGGTTGATTTGCTAAAAAAACATTCAAAAGCTAGCAAGTGGTATGAAAAATAATTTGCATTCTTTAATGTAACTCGCAGACTGTGAAAGAACCAAATTTAACTTGTGTGCAAAACAATGCACATAAATAGCTTCCGAACATTTTTCTAGTACTCTAGATTGTAAACCGCTATATTCACCTGCCGCTCTCGATTATTTGCAGTTTAACTTGATAAGTAAATGCGCTGAACGATTTATTGAGTACCTTTTCAATGAAACAGTTGCATTCCAGCCAAAGAATTTTACTCCCAGCAGTCCTACAATTAGCAATAACATCAGCGGGAGCCCCTGAATGCATGGTGGAATCGACCGGCGTGAAGCTTCCCTAGATCTCTATAAATGCGTCGATAGTAAAAAAACTAAAGCACTTCTAAACTTCACACTCCGCAAGAAACTTACACTATATTAATCAGTAACAGCAAACGAAGTAACTGAACACCAATAAATGAATTATAATAATGAATTATAATAATGAATTATAATAAGTTCATAAAATGCTATGTATGGAGTATAGCTTTATACGGGGCAGAAAATTGGACGCTAAGGAAAAATGACTTCAAATACTTGGAAAGCTTTGAAATGTGGAATTTTAGAGGATTGCTGAAGATAAAATGGACAGATAGGATGAAAAACGGTGAAGTGCTACGAAAAGTAGGAGAGAAGAGAGAACTATGAGTATGAGTTAACGTACTAACTTAACTCATTTTTAGAGATCTTTTGTGCATGTATTCGAGTGCTTGCGTGTGTGATTGTTTCGTCTGTTAGGTCCCTGTCGTTGCCGGAAGGCACATAAATCTACAGGCCACTGTGTGCGATACTAGGTCCCTGGCGTGGTTTAATCTCCCGTAAACCTAGTATTATTTCCCCGTTCCTTTCCCCTTTTTCCCCTACTTCTTGGCGTGTACGTGTGCGTGTGTTTGTGGTTGCTCAGTAGGTCTCTGCCGCGGTCGTACTGACTCACAAACCTTCTAGCAAAGGTGTGATTTTTTGGGTCCCTGGCGCAGAGTAATTTCTCGCAAACTCGGTCCCGTTTCCTTTCCACCTTTAGGATTAGTGCTTGTGCGATTTAGTGAGTGAATGTGTGAGTGACATCAGGTCTCTGGCGTGGAGTATCAATCCCTAAACCTGTAAGTTTATTTATTTTTATTATTATTATTATTTTGTCTTTTGCTTTTTCCTGCCTGTCCTCCCCTTTTTTCATTGTGTCTCCAATTTTGAATTATACTGTCAAGGAGTTAATTCTATTTAACATCAATTTCGCCCTAGTCTCCATCTTTACTTATTTATTACCTGAGGAGAGAGAGTATGACTAAAGACATGTTAGAAGGAAAACTAGATGAAAAGAGGTAGGAAAAGGTTTCAGCAGTTAGACGATTTGAAAGGCAAAGAGAGTTATCAAAAGATGAAGAGGACAGCGGAAAATAGAAGTATATGGAGAACCAGGTTTAACCATGAATTATTACGGACCTGTCTACGGACAGACTACCAATGATGATGAATAAAGACTATATGCACGAAGTAACACTTGAGGCAAAGCGGTCAATCATTCCATCCATAAGAACACGAACGCATAGGATTCTGTGAAGCAAGCCGGTTCCCTAACCCTACTATCCCACTAGACGCATGCGCAGACTGATCTCCAGTCTCTCTCTTTCACTCACCATCATCCCATCATACGACTAGTGTCGCCGCTGGCGCATTTTTCATATATTACAGTTATCTAATTTGGCGTTTCGCTACTGACGCAACATACGAAATCTGCCAGTTTCTTTATTTTCAATTCGTGTTTTATTTTATTTGTTCTTTTAAGGGAAGCGGCGCTTCCCCAACTTCCATGGAAGCCTCGCCACTGTGAAATCATTACCTCGGAAATCAGAATTGGAATAGTTTGCCGGGTTTGAATATGTTTTACGACCCGCTGATTCACCTCTTGCCTACGAAAAATGGGTATCTAAGAGGTATTGTACTGAATAGCCGGACAGCAAGGGAGGAGAGAAATCTGGTACCGCCTTTTGGCCTGCTCTTAACGAAGAGCATCAAGGTAGCCAACGGCTTAACGTTCCTTCCGAAGGACGGAGTGTTGACTTGAGCGCGCGACTCATTTTTAATTTTCTCATCCTCGTCTCCTTAATCACTACACCTCCGGTTACCCCCTGGGTTGAATAAACGATGTGAAGTACAGGATTGACGGATGTTGGCCGTTACGTAGCTATTTATGAAAATGGGGAGATCAGCTGTTCGTAATAGGGAAGAAACCTTATCGTTGTCATTAAGCCCTTCTAAAGAAGCAATACGCAGTTTGGCACGTGAAAATATTTCGCTGTTTTTTCATTATGATAACCTAATAAACCTGTGAAGTAACATTTGCGTCAGTATACTATTCATAAATGAGGATGTGCGATGGCATAATAAGGAAAGACGATTATAGTGCAGTTAACCCTGGGATTTCTTAAACTTCTGCATAACTTTTAATAAATACCTGCAATGCAAAATTACATTCAACGGTAAAAGTTCATTTAAACAGATAAAATGTTTTATCAAAAAATGACGAAAAAAACTAAAGCGAAGTGCATTGGTTTTAATAACTAACAGTCATAATTGATCGTTTTATCATTGCATGTCTCCGAACTGAATCAATAACTGTCTAAATGACGGAAAATTAAAGTGTGTGGAAGTGTGAATTCTACTAACATAAACTTTTGGTGGGCAAAAATAACACCTTCGAAATCTGAAAGTAAATCTTTATTATGTACATCGAAATAATATTGCAAATTTTAAACTTTTCCCGCTATCGTAATATTTCTTCCAATTACAAAATTGTGTGTAATTTTGACCTAATTTAGACCGCCGACCACTCATTTTCATTCGTCGTTAGTATCTAATACGGCATGGTTCTGTATTAATCAATAAACTTCTCCTTTTTCTCTTTTGGATTAGCCCGGATGGTTTGAGCCTTTAAAACGCCCGTCGCCCCAATTACTAATGAGAGACCATCAATTCTTTTTCTTTTCGCCCTTTCATTGACCTTTTCCAACCCGATCCATCTCCTCGCTCTCTCTCTCTCTCTTCCCCTCTCCCTATATCCCTCCTCTTCCCCCTTCCACTCTCTCTTTCCAACCTCTCCACTCCCCCACCTCCCTTCTCCCTTCTCGTGCCCCATTTGCCTGTCTTCTTCTACCCTTGTTCGCCCAAACGCAACCTGAAATCAGGCTCATTTTCCGCTTCAAACTCTTAATTCAGTCCGACCAGTCTCGATTGACTTGGATGATAAGGAGTAATACCCAGCGACCTGAAAACTTTGAGAGGGAGAATTCACCTCGCTGGCTTCTCTTGCCCTTCCTAATTCGTGTTTTTCTCTCTCTCTCTCTCGATGATGGAGGAGTAATAAGTAAGGCTTCAACTTAAAACTGCCAAAGGATGCCCAAAACAGTTTACAAGTTGATCATGGGATTAATGCTGCCATGGGAGAAAGGAATTAACCTGCGGAAGAATTTTTTATGGATAAACAAAAATATTTGTCTAACTATAATTAAAATACATGTTTGGCTAGTATAAAATATAACTAGTTTTTGCGACGCTATACAAATGATAAAGTAAATGTGTAGTTTTCAGGATGTAAATGAGTGAACAATAGAGGTTGTTGACATGTAGAGTTGTAACACTGTTTTTAATTCACATTCAATTAGAAGTTTGAAATTCGGTTGATTAGATTATATTAAAGGCAACTGCACTTGAAGTCTTAACGCGCATATGATTTTTCTAGCCTTTTTTATCCTTTTGGGGAGATATATTGCATAAATATTATTAAAAATGTTTAATATGTCAGTACAAACTCTTAGGTAACAAGAGAGCGAATGATTTTCTAAAATTAACTATGCAATGATTATTAATCAATTCCATATTACCGTTCACTGTTGCGTCGATGATATATGCGTACCTCAGTAATGAAAATAAGTTTTGTTTCCATGGAATTGTTCAATTACCTATTCTGACTGGTGTCATGGGCCCAAATCATGTAATTGTATAAATATTGAATTCTCTTAGATTTTGTTAGTTATTTTTGAAAACTATTCGTCAAATATAATGTTCTCCAGATTTATTTCAAATTCGAAGCAATTTAAACTTGATGCTACAAGTTCCTTAAATCCTTATTGAACATGGATTAAACACCAATGATTTGGATTAACTTTAAATTTATTATTTTGTCTTTATAGAGAAGAACGCTAACCGATTTCGACATTAAGTAATTTTCATAGCGTTGGGTTGGCTCTTTTACTTCGCTTATATTTTATAAATTTACAAATATCGTAATTTTGCATTAAAATAATTGAACGATTCGTTAATTTTTGGGAATGCGTATACTAAGACACTCAATACTTAGTTTGATTGCTGAAAGTGACATCTATCAGAGAAGTATTACGCTGTCGTCGTTAAATTTAAAAGCTTTAAAAATCCCGGTATTTAGTCAAATTTTCGCCCTTAGATAATTTTATCGTTTCAACTTTTCGAAAAATCGATTGCAACTATATTTCAACGGCAATATATGACGCTGTTGTTTTATCCCTGGCATTGCCTCGAAACAACCGAGGAAAAATATACGCACCCATCTGTTCCATTCCCACATTTGCATATCCTTCAATCTCTTATGTTTACAATAATTTGGCGATTCTTCCGCAAAGACACGTCGCTTATAGCGCCCGGGCCAAATCCTCGGAAGGGGCTTAGAGAGAATCCACCCGAAGCGAGAGGTGGGAGGGGAGAATAGAGGTCGGGGCGGGTGGAAGAGGAGGCGAAAAATAAGACTACACGCCGAGCGCAAAGCAGGCAAAAGAGGATGAAAAGACTTGTTTCCCAGGACAGAGTGAGAACTTCGCTCTGAAAATAGTGGTACGGTGATGAAGGTGGGAACAGATCGAGGGGAAGGGCGGGGTGGATCATTCCCAACGTCACCTTATGCCACGGGGAATGGCGTGTTAAAAGGTGCCGCTCCTGTGTCTTGAAGTATGAAAACGGCCGGCGTGGATGGGAAAGATTTCTCCCTCGCTAGATATACGACCTTCATATTTTTCCTCATCCCTTTCGTGTTCGGGCGGTCGCCCTCACCGCACCCCTCACTCTTTTCGACCCCACCCCCACCTACCCTCCCCCCGCTGCTGCGAATGGAAGAGAATGGTAATCAAGAGAGAAACACACCCCCTCGCACACATTCTCATACCGTCTTCCCTAGTGGCTACACCGACCCGACCCACCCCTTTTCTCTCTATCTACTTCGTCCCCCTCTGTCTCCCCCCCTCTTCAAACCCTTCTGTCCCTTTCCTTCCTTCCATATCCATACCCTTATCCCCCTAAGGAACCATCCCTTCAGAAGGAAGTCATGGGCGGTGGCAGCCAAGAGTTAGAAGAAGCGGGGAGGAGATTATGGGGAAGGAATGCATTATAAATCCTTCAAAGGGGCCATCTTTCCCCTCTGCAATCTCGGCTCATCCAGACCCCACACGAGGAGGAAAATCCCCTTTCGTTTTTTCTCCTCCTCCTCCTTTCGTAACCTCGCCCGATTCCCACCAGTCTCTTTGCCACCCTCTTTCCTACCCCCATTTTCCGCCATCTAGCCCATCCCCCCCCCCCCCCGCACCCCATTCCCGTCTCGGAAAACTCTCTCCCTCTCTCTTCTTTGGAAGTCTAGTGGAGAGTGAGTGAGATTCCCGTGATATCCGGGAGAAGTTCGGCAAACACGAGTTAAATCAAAACGGTCGTAAAATATCGCGCGCGGGCAATTTATTATTATTTTTCGGCGATTTATTTTGCGGTGATTTATACAATGCGTGGTTCGTATCGCAGAGGCCAGCTTGCTCTAAATGCTAAAAAATAATGTTTCTTCTTGAAATAATCTCTATATACATATACGCTTATATGTTATTTGACGAAAAATTTATGGTCGCGCAAAGATTAACAAGTTTTTATCGAATGAGGTGATTCCCTCGTCGGACGCGGGTTTACGCAACGCTGGTTCGATGTTACCACGGTGTTGCCTAAAATGCGTGAAATTTAATTATGCTCGGTGCTGGACAGGGTGCACGCCGCATTTTACATATGTGGCCTGCGTGGGAGAAAGCTAGTGTGCCCTAACTTTTCGGTTTAATGGGCATGTAGCCCGTTTCAACACACATTCAAAATAGAGTTAATGAATAACGTAAGGAAACTTAAGGGTTAAATGTTGGAGTCAATATTAACTGTTTTTTAAATGTATTAAACTCTCACAAAGATGAAGAGGTAAAGAAGAGATATACCTATTGTTTTAAAAATTTCCTGTTTTCATTTTGTTACATTCTATCCTTTTATTGCTAAATTTATGGCGGGCCGCATGTGGCCCGCGAGCCGTAGTTTTAATGTTTGAGCACCACTGGCCAATGCGAATACGTACTTTTTTCCACATGATATAACATTTTCGCAACGCGGTTTTGAACGCGAACCCCACGCAGCGCAAGGGACTGCAGTGCCACAAGGCGTGGAAATAATAATAACAAAATATGTTTTATTAAAAAAACCTCGTTAAAAATGCACGTTCTATGAAGTTTTCTTAAAATATTAAAGGTAAAATTCGACGATATGCCACGGAAGTCTTCGAGTATTTAAAAAAATTAAACTGAAAACTTATTACGCAACGTCGCCATTTTTAAGGGGTTTACTAAGGGTTGATATATACGATAGACAATGCTCGCACGCATGTCCGATGACGGTCGCATTTGAACGAAACTCATCGGTGCCGCTGACAGCTACGTGGCAATGGGTTATTTATGTAAGCTCCGAATGCGATTGGTAACACATGAACAAACGTGACACAAATGAACGACCGAACTGAAACTCTCTCTCTCTTTCTACAATATTCTGCCATTAAAACTATTCATTTTCATTTTATATTGCTTGTGTGTATATTTTATGTGATTACGTGTTTATATCAAGTACTTCTAGCAAGAAAGGAAGAGGAGCTACAAAAAATGATAAACAGACTAGTGATAACAGGTAGAAAATACGGTATGGAAATAAATACAGAAAAATCCAAGGTCATTCGAATATCGGGTAAAGAAGAGAATCTGAACATAACTATTGGGGGAAAGCCATTAGAACAAGTTTCAGAATATAAATACCTTGGAAGTATCATAACACGAGAGGCAAAATGTACGGATGAGATCAAAACTAGAATAGGAAAAGCAAAAGCGGCTTTCAGGAGAAAGAAAGAACTACTTACAGGGAATATAAGGGAAGATATCCGCAAGAAGTTGATAAAATGCTACGTATGGAGTATAGCATTGTATGGGGCAGAAACATGGACGCTAAGGAAAAATGACATAAAATACTTGGAAAGCTTTGAAATGTGGACTTGGAGGAGAATGCTGAAGATAAAATGGACAGATAGGATGAAAAACGATGAAGTGCTACGAAGAATAGGAGAGAAGCGAATGATTATACAGACTATCAGAAAGAGGAAGGCTAACTGGGTTGGACATTACCTGAGGAGAGAGAGTATGATTAAAGACGTGTTAGAAGGAAAACTAGATGGGAAAAGGGAAAGAGGTAGGAAAAGGTTTCAGCTGATAGACGATTTGAAAGGGAAAGAGAGTTATCAAGATATAAAGAGGACAGCGGAAAATAGGAGTATATGGAGAACCAGGTTTAACCATGAATAATCACGGACCTGTCTACGGGCAGACTACCTATGATGATGATATAGAGGTTCCTTACAGAGGAGGAGGAGGAGGAGGATATAACATATAGGAGGATACTAATGTTTAGGCACTTCCAGATGAATAAATATTTTAATCTATACATACCTTACAGATCATATAAGAGATAGGGAGAGAAAAGTTTGGTATTTCAAATAGCCAAAATAATTGCGTTATCCACTTCGCGCTGTTTATGAATCATCGAAATTATAGTTGTAATAACGTCAAATTTAATAGATTGCAGCGTTAATAATTAAAGATTTTTATTATTCAGTAAACCTTTTTCGTATGAGAGGGACAATTAAAATTTCACATATAAATTATAAAAACAAACGTGACATTCAAAATATGTTGTCTAATTTTATAAGGAGTAATTGGCTGTTATTACTTTTAAACATGCAGATTTCCGACTGACTTTGCAAAAGGTTTTTCTGGTACCACTATTGTATATAATTACCGCAATCGTCGTAGTCGTAGGCGAAATTTTTGGTAGGTTTGTTATAGCCTATTTTTTAAGCTTATATCTCCGCCACTATTTGGGCTATTTTCGTCATCAATAATTTTTATAGATTCGAAAATCTCATGTTATTTAACGTTACTAAATTCAACCGGAAACGTTAAATATTTTATTTTTTTAAGGGGGATTTTCCGACACCCCTGCACTCTATAAGAAAAGCATTGGGCATTATAAAATCGCATTTTAAAATTAGTTAGAATCAAGATACGAAATCCTAATCTAAATGGTTGCGCCGGAAAAAGAAAGAAGTTTATTTTGTTTAGCGTGAAAATTCAATTTCATTCCGAATTTTCCGGAAAACCCGCTTTTAATACGAAAAAACGCGACTTTTAAACAATGAGAATTGTCAGTTACCATGGTCACCTCATTTGAGTTTTTTATAATATTGGGTGTATACTCGCGAGCCCCTTGACGATATTACGTCATTTTGTTTGTTTATATGGATTTCAAACATTTTAGAAGAATAAGTGAACCTTTCCCCTTTGAATTAAAGAACCATTTTATTCGTACTTTTAGCATCGTTTAAAAAATTAATTAATTTCTTTAAAACAAGGGAAACGCATATAACCGGAGAAGATTAAAATAGAGCCTCTTGACGATATTACGTCATTTTGTTTGTTTACATTTATGTCTTAATGTTGAGCCAGTTTATTCTGTAATATTTACGAAGAAAGAAGTTTAATGAACTTAGGAAGGTCAGTTATTTTTATTTGTCACATCACTTGGAAAATTAAAAAATTAAATTAAATTATACTTATTCTTAATCCTAAAACAGGTTTATAATAAATAGAATATTTTGTTGTATTTACGAAGAAAGAAGTTTACATCTTTTGTCAAATAAATGTCCGAGATCAAATTAATTATTTTAAAATTTCAAAATCAACTTAATGTGACAGCGATGCTTCACAGGCTCTAGAATTCCGTGAAATTAAGGCAACTATCCGTAATTTCCAAATTCTCTGGCAATCGGCTCGTGTCCAAGTTTTCGCATTTCAAGTTTCGTGACTCAGATCGCACTGCGTGAGCAATAAGAATAATCATCATTAAGAACTTTCCTTATACATTGAATTTATGGAAAAATTAGGATATTTTCTGTTAAGATTATGACATCATCATCCATGCCTTTAGCGCGTATTTGGTTAAAATATCGAGAAATAGGTATGACGCCATTATATTTAACAATTGAAATAAGTCAAAATTTCTCGAAAAACTACGAAACAACATTAAAATACTTTTCGCGTTTTACCGTCACCGCAGTCATGGTTGCTTCTCCTGTTGTGATCCCTAATAGCGCAGGAAAAAAACAAACCTATTCTCTCCTTTAATCGTCATGTATGTGCTTTCAGTAGTACGTAAGAATTGCAATTATCTACGATACTCTCAATCACAGTGGTGATCAGATAGTGTTTTGGATATAGTAAAATCTTACATATTATCGGAAGAAATTATTGATGATGATGTTTTCATAGTATGAATGATATTGAAAATTAGAGTTATATGCTTATAGGAATAAACTTAATGTTAATTCAATTAATGAAAAATGAATAAATGTATCTCCGTAACTCGAATTTTCTATAATTTGAATAATTTTTGCTTTCTTTTGAGATTTGAGTTATAGAAGTTACACTGTCTATATACAAATATTTAAAAATATATTTTCATAACTTTAAATTTCAATTACTCGAATAATTATTACTTTTCCTTGAGATTCGATTTATGGAAGTTCAAGTGTAAATCGTTATAACGGCATTAATTTCCATTAAAAGCAGTAATACACTGCAATCGTAGCGTATAATATCAGATCCTTTAAATGCATTGAGGTCGTTGCCATAGTATTTAAAGATTTTCATTGTTGAAAAGAGGAAAAAATTCAACTTTTTTACGATTATAAGCAGATATTTACACTAATTCTGTATGTATTTGATTTTTACCTTCAAAAATTAAGAACTCCGTTCTTTCAGATAGACAACTTCTTTTCCCGAATTCATATTCCTATTTTAAGTAATTTAAAAATGCATTTTTAAAAGTCTTGCACTGAATCCCATGCTTTTCTTATAGGGTATTGAAATGAAACATTGGGGTTAAAAAGATCGCTTAAATATAAACATTTTTGTGATTTACGATTTTTCTTGTCGGTTGTGCAACTCGACCTACCTACATGCCAAATTACAGGTTTTTAGCCCTTCAAGAAGTACCAGTGTTTTGTGTCAGTTAGTGAGTTAGCCACAAGTAGCTGTATTATATACTAGTAGAAGGTGCTTTCATACTGCAAGTATTTCATCTCACCTTGAAAAAACATTTTTCAGAGAGATTTCATCATTGGAAATATTTCTTTAGTTCAAAAGATGTCTCCTCTGCACCGATTTTCGTTTTCTCCTTATGGAACAATAATGGAGTAACACAATCACTAATATTTGTAATTTTAAAAATGTTATACTTTTTCCACATTCGGTTAATAATGTCACACATTTCTGCCAGATTTTAAAGTTGTACCACATGTAGAAGTGAAATAACATTTGTCTAATTGTTAAAATTCAAATAATTTTTAACAGTCGAAATAACAATATCATGCAGACATTGAAATGTTTATTCTTTTATATAGACTAAGATCAAATTTACTTAAACACTTCAGCTCCCTATCTCGCCCGGTAGTATCTAGACTTTTACCTATTTGTTTAAATTTTAAGAATTTTTAACTGCCAAACAAATTAAAATAACAAAATTTGTGTAATCCCTATTTCGTTTTTTATAAATTTTACCTAATAAAAAATTGCAGCTCCGTAGCACATTCAGAAATACATAAACCTTGAAATTTTGTTTAAAAAATTTCGAACTTTTAGCGGCGGCATTATTTAACCTTTCAATATTTTCGTTTTTTCTAGTCGGTTTTGTGCATATTTCTACCAATAAAAAAAATTTCGAGTCTGCAGCCCTTCTGTAAGTGCTCAAACATTAGTATCTTTCTATATATATATGTTATAAGTTACTCCTCTGTAAGGAACGTCTGTATATAATGATACTATGAGTGGGTAAGCCACAAGTAGCTATATTATATACTAGTAGAAGGTTCTTGCATTCTGCAAGCATTTCATCTCACCTTGAAAAAACATTAATTTTTCAGAGAGATATTTCATCATTGGAAATATTTTTTTAACACTTAAGATATCACCTCTGCATCGATTTTCGTTTTTCCTTATGTAACAATAATAGATAAAACAATTTTAAGAATATTATACTTTCTCTACAGAAGGGTACTAAAGCCACACATCTAAGCCAAATTTTACAGTTGCAGCTTATCTAGAAGCGAAATAATATTTATCTATTTGTTTAAATTTAAAAATAAATTAATAGCCGCAACAACATATTCATTGAGATTTTTAAATGTTTATTTGGGTATGTGCACTAAGATCTAAATAATTTAAAAATTTCAGCTCCAACACGACATTATTTTTTTCACATTTCTCTAATATTTCCTATTTTTGGATTTTGACGTCATTATAAATTTACGCCGTAGTTAAATCAGTTGCATTACAATACCATCCACTGATTCTCTTTTGAAGCACTAAATTAAAGTTATTATTATATAAAGTTTATCAGCCCCCAAAATTGAAAGGAGTAACGTTCTTTTATTTAATAAAGTATATAGCATTTTAAAATTATGACGTCATCATATGTATTCGTCTTTGGTTGAAATAAATGGAATAATAAGAATTTCCCTATAAAAAAGCATTAAAGCGATGCTGTTATAATACGGATTGCCAATTCCCAGTGAAAAGCATTGTCCTGGTTGCTATGGTAGCTGCAGTTCTTTATTGTTGAGCATCTGCTTTTTTTCCAATTAAAAACATATTTTTGAAGCTTTCCCGGCGAATCATCATGGTGAATTTTTCTCGGGTTTCCAACCGGGTTGTCTCGGAGATTTCTTCCGACGTTTCGGCGACTAGCTCTGTCGCCATCTTCAGGGATCCTGAGTCAGGATCCCTGAAGATGGCGACAGAGCTAGTCGCCGAAACGTCGGAAGAAATCTCCGAGACAACCCGGTTGGAAACCCGAGAAAAATTCACCATAAAAACATATTTCTTCATCAATTCGGCATTGATTCGAATTTAGTCTTAAAAAATAATAACTCTCAATCTTTTATCTGTAGAATCGTTTTTATCATGACTTTCTATCTGTATTATAACTAATTTAAGAATGCAAATTTACGTACCTCTGCACAGATTTCCATGTTTTTCTTATAGTGTATCGAAATGGAATATTGGGGTCAAAAATACACGATTAATAATAAAAAAATTTGGATTTTCGATTGTTTTGGTTGGTTGTACCTAATAATCTATCATCCTACCAATTTTAGGTCCGTGGCATATCTAGAAGTACCTTAGGTTTTATACGAGGGTGGTTCAAATGAAAACAGCAAAAGTGAAAAGAAAAATGTTTTATTAAAACCTTTGACAAAATACTCATTTACTTTTCAACATAGTCCCCTCCTCTTGCGATGCACGTTGGCCCTCATTAAACCAACTCATGGATTCCATGGGAGAAGAACTTTTTTGGTTGCTTGCTCAGCCAATCATGCACAGCATTTTTAAGATCACAGTCGGAACGAAAGTGTTTCCCTCGTAATGTCTCTTTGTGTGGGTCAAAAAGATGGAAATCACTCAAGTCAAGTCAAGTCTAGGGAAGAAGGCGGATGGGGTATCACTTCAAAATGCAGATCCTGAATGGTTTCAAGAGTCGCACGGGCACTATGAGGACGGGTATTGTCTTGTTTCAAACAAACTCCTTTTCGGATGAGTCCCTGACGTTTGGACAGGATTGCAGGCTTCAGTCCGTTCTTAAGAAGATCGCGGTAGGAATCACTATTGACAATTGTCCCTTTCTCCATATAACTCTCCAAAATTACTCCATTTTTGTCCCAAAATTCAGTCAACATCACTTTTCCTGCGGATGGTTTCGCTTTGAATTTTTTTGGATTCGGCAAGCTTGGATGCCGCCATTCTTTACTTGCTCGCTTACTCTCAGGCTAAAAGTGATTGACCCATGTCTCATCCCCAGTCACTATGCGGTTCAAGAAATCTTCCTCTTCAGCTTCATACCGAGAGAGTAGCACAGAGCAAGCGCCAACACGTTGTTACTTCAGGTCTTCAGTGAGCTACCGGGGCACCCACCTCGAACAAGCTTTATTGAATCCAAGCTCATTATGGACAATATTGTGAACAGATCCAACGCTGATGCTCAATTTATTGCTGATTTATTTCACTTTAATGCAACGGTTTTTGCGAATGAGCCTAACAACGGCAGAAATGTTCGCCGGTGTGACTACGCGATCATCCTGCCCTGGCCGAGCAGCGTCTTCCACACCTTGAACACCATTTTCAAACTTTTCAACCCATTTATACACTATCCTCTGTGATAAACAGTTATCTCCATAAACATTAACCATTCTCCTGCGTATTTCAATTGGTTTTATTCCTGCGTTCAAAAATCGTATCACTGATCTCAACTCCAACTTGTGCAATGTTCTGTACGAGATGCTATATTTATATGGCAAGGGGTACCAAATACCACAAAATATCCCACCAAAATAATAGTAACAATAACAAAAATAACTAACAACAATTACAATAACAATAATAATAGGATTTCATACTTCTTTCCACTTGCTTTTCACTTTTGCTGCTTTCATTTGATCCAACCTTGTATTATATATGTATCCTATATCCTCCTCCGTAAGAAGCAGCTATTTATATTACGAGTAATCGGTGCTTGCATACTTCAAGTATTTTGCCCTATAATCACCACGCCAAATTTCATTCCTCCTACTTGATGAACATTACTGTAAATCAATTGCCATATATTCCGCAATGCTATTTACACAGGAAAAACTCAAATGTTGGAGTGCCTGGAGTCGAACCGAGGAATCCTACAGGAGTGGTCTCATATTATTTGCAGAATGTTTTCCCTTTGCTTTTAAATGTCACGGTCTGATAGTGACGTCATGACACTATGCTACTTTTTAGTTCGTGGCACTAAGCTCTCGTTCAGTTTTATTAGCACGTAAAATAAATTCCCGAAGAAAAGCATTGTCTCCTAGTCATGGCAGAAATATTGGGCCATTGTTATAAATAGTATAAAATCCCGTTTTTATGCAGTAAAAATCGAATAATTTGAGCGCCTGGAGTCGATCTGAGGACATCTACATAAGATGTCTCATATTATCCGAAGGCCTACTCATGACATCTACAAACTCTGAAAATTTCAGCGCAATATTCCTGTTAGTATTGTCTGCGCACCAAAATATGTTTTCCCTTTGCTTTTAAATGTCACGGTCTGAAAGTGACGTAATGATACTAAACTACTTTTCAGTTCGCGGCACTAATGTTTCGTTCAGTTTCATTAACACGTAAAATAAATTCCCAAAGAAAAGCATTTTCTCGTAGTCATGGCAGAAATATTGGGCTATAGTTATAAATTGTATAAAATTCCGTTTTTATGCAGTAAAAATCAAATAATTGGACTAATTCCGCAAGGATTCGTGTACCACTTTCAGGAAAAATAATCTTTGTTCTTTTTCCCGTCTTCTAATTTAGATCCGGAGTTTGTACCTTAATTAAAAGTAATTTAAAAATGCAGTTATATAAAGGCTTGTACGAATTTAAATGGTTTTCTAATGGGACTTAAAAATGAACGTTTTTAGGTGTAAAATACTGAGTTGTAAGGGGAAATTTTTGAATTTTTGATTTTTCTTGATGGTTTTGGTCCAACGCTAAGTTTCCCTCCAATTTCAGCTCTGTAGAATATCTATAAGTACCTTAGGTTTTATATCATTATAATTATACTATATCCTCCGTAAGAAGCAGCTATTTATTATAGATGTGTGTGTGTGTGTGCAGCAGTACGTGATCATCATGTCTTTTTTGTTCCAATACAGTGCTTAAAATAATATAGTGCTTCAGGTAGTGTAGTTGGATGTTGGAACATCTTCATTTTTGCACTTTCGATGGAGTCAAATAATTACACTTGTTAAAACTTTCTTTGCGCGAAGAGGTGGAACTCTCGCAGTGACATCTCGGCCTTGAATTGGCAATTATTTGCAGTATCAGTAATAAAGTTATATGTAATATTTAGCTGTATGTATTATTATCTGTGGAATATTTTAAATTTCAATGATTTTTTTAAATTAACCGTTTTTGTAAAAGGAATGCTGCATTTTGGAACGTTTTGTGTCATCATATGTTTTTTTAATTAGGTCTTGATGGATTAGTTGAATAAATATTTGCAAAAAGATATTTTTTCCGCTTTTTATGTTTATTTTCAATTATAATAAAGTAAATGCCGTGCGATAAAGTTCATGAACTTTTCCCATTTTAAAATTCCCTTTGGAGTTGAAAATTATCCACTGCTTTTGAGTTAATTTATTTGAATGGATAAACAAGACCTTTAAAACATACTGAAATACACCAAAGTTTATCCTTATCATATTTTGTCATCAAGAAATAAAAATTCCGCATAGAATTAAGCGTCAAAAAGTAAAATACCAAGAAAACATAAACGATTAATCAAAATTTTCCGAAAGAATGAGCCCTTCATTAGGCCTCTCAATTCAAACACACCTGCGTATTACGGAGTCTTTACTCTCACCGCCTCTCACGTCTCATCACACCGATAGAAACTACATTTTTATTTTACATAACACACGTCGGCGTACGATGCAACCCTTGATCCTTTAATGGGCATCCCACGTCAGTCTTCCATTGCACACACTCAAGAGTTCAAAACTCCGAAACGAGGACTTTCGCAATCCTTTAAAAAAAGAAATCCGTTTTTCCTCCTCTCTTCCCCACGGTAGCAGGAGCCACTCCTGAAGACGTTCGGAAGGGAATTATTTTTTAATGCACCTGCTCTTTATAGATCTTCCGTTCGCGTATTCGACGGCCTATAAAAATCTGGCATTTAGGGTCAGGTTTTTTTCCATCTCCTTCTCTCCCGGGGAGAATTCGGATCGCTTGAATGGAATTTTGAGGGGAAACGGGCCAGGAGTATACTTCTCCGGCCATTTGCGGGATATATGCGTCCCTTAAACGGATGAAATGGCGGTTCCGGCGATGTTGACGGTTCAGACAGTTACTCGCTATCCATTTTTTTCTGTCGTTCAATCTTACGCCCTCGTTGGCGATTTTCAAGTGTGCGTTCATTTCGGTATTTGGCATGTGTAGGATCCTTCTATCTCGTTATCATTTATTCATTCCGTTATTTTATTTTAGATGTTCTCCAATTTTCTGCGTTGTCTGGAAAGCTATGCGAGAACCGAGACAAGGGCTAGGCGAACGGGGCGCCCGCCTAGGGCGCAGTACAAGTACGGGCGCAACAAATGACCATTTGAACTTTTAAGTGTGTCGTTTTGTAACATTTAGCATATTATATTTGAGCCCTACAGTCTAATTAAACTACTATTTTGAGAGGCAAAATTGTCTACTGTATGCGTTCATTAGGATGGGACGTAATTTTCAACCTTGCCTACGGCGCATAAATGTTGTCTCGGCTACGGCTATACGATATATGTTTCTGTAATCATCTGCGTGTCTCGTTATGTGATTTAAAATAATTTATCTAAGTTAAATTGATTTTTATTTTTAACTCGAAAGTGTTTTGCATGTATTTCGTGGATTACTGCGTTTTAATAAATGTAGTCAGCAGAAGCTCTTAAGTGTTTCTTTACTTCCTCTATTTGCCTGCGTTATTTACTGTACTTTTATTTACTTCGTACACCCGCACGAGGCATGCTCATATATATGGGATTGCTTTTTAAAAATATTGTTTCATATTATTAGTTTACAATCGAAAAACGAATTTATTCGGTAGATTCGAAACGGAATCTCTCACGTTTATTTTACGATAGCTTCTCCGACCTTTCTCTCCTTTCTAATAATCAAAATTTTATATTTTTGCTCTGGATATACTTCCTCCCAAACGAACAAAGTTGCTAACAGCTGTATTTCCTATTAGTATACGTAATATTTTTCGCTTAAAATTTTACTCTTCTAATATTAATACATTTTTTTTGGTCTTCCTTCAACAAATTTGTTCGTTAGAGATCCCTGAAAAAATTCACATTAAGTAATCTTGATCAAGTTTCTCTAAAAAGATATTTCTTAAAATTTTAAAGTTTTATCTTAAGAAATGAGGCGAGAGGAAAAAATATAATTAATTTTCAGTCTCCTTTTCCTCTCTCCCCATTATTCCCAAATATTAAAATTTACCTTGGAGCACTGATATAAAAATCTACCCTGAAAAATCTCAGATTCGTCTCATTATTTATCTGCTTAAAGATTTATTTCAATAAGCGCTAGCACTGATTGGCAAGCCAATACACATGGTAAGACTACGAGGGTTTTTAAAAAAAGTAGTAAAAATGCATCGGTGCAATAAAAATAGACTAATGATCAATGGAGTAAGACTCCGTCAGTGATGGCACGAAAAACGAGCGATTGTGGTTTATAAGGCTACGGTTTTGCACCGCAAACACGCCATTCAATTTCTCAACCCAGTGCAGAACGATTCAGCACATTGCCATCGCCTTCTTCTAATGTTACTCATCATTACTTTTACTTTCATTTCAGTCTCTCTTCTGTCCTGTTGCGGCCGTTCATTTCTCCCTCCCTTCCTTTTGCGTCCTCTATGTTCCCTGCTATTTTTTTTTAAGCATCCCTTCCCACGCTACTGATTCTATCCGTTTTCTCTATATCCTCATCTATTTCTCTCTCTCTCCTTTCTTTGCTTTCGCTCTCTATCCCACGGATAAGAACCAGTGACCGTAAATTAGGGCCCACTAGCCTCTCTCTTTCTCTCAAAGGGACAACTATCATTCCCCTTAAATCTCCTCTCTGCCATTGATTTCTGCTTGCCTCTTTTTCGGGGCGTCTCTTTTTCTTTATTCCCTTTATTCGCTTATCTTTGGGTTTCTTTCGCTTTTTCTCCAGTTATCTAATCTTGTTTGCAGCGAGGATGTTGTTGCTTTTTCGTTCATTTTCCCCGATTGTTTTCTGTACCGGCCATCCTCACGATGCGCATTTTTTCATTACGTGATCTCTAAGTCAGAACAGAAACTGTGCGAAGTACAGGTGATTGATTTTTCTACTACAAAGTTTTCTTCTAGTAAACGCTTTGTACAAGACGCTATCTTTGACCAGTGCGGCTCATTATTGCAGATATGAAGATGGCATTGCGACATCTAGACGTGGTTTTCCTAATAATTTCTGTTGTTAGGGTTTTGGACAAGGTCATACGTTTCATGCTGTCCAGAGAAATATGTTGTCAGTGTGCGTGGATGTTCATCCGTTGTACAAAAATTAAATAACTATATACTGGAAACGATGTGCACGCTTTCGAGATAATTTCTCATTTTCGGAAACAATTTCCGGCGGAAATGTATAAAGTAGCCTGTCGCGCAATACGAGGGTACCGGGAAAGATGGAAATATCGAACAGTGCAAACCAGTGGCAGGGAGGCTAGGAAGTTTCCGATTCGCCACTGCTAAAAAGTGTTATAAGTTTTTGATGGATACGTGGGTATTTATTTAACCGCGTGTAATCGAGTCCGCGATGGTTAATCCGCCTTCGACAATTGTTCAATCTCTCCACTGATACAATATTTTCATTTGAAAAGGTACGTTTCTTTGTAATCAAAATACACACATACCTCGTTTTGCACGTTTTAGGTTTAGCACGGTTTCGGTTTAGCACTGTTTTGATTTTAGACAACCACCTCGAATTGTACTGCAACCAATTTCACTTAAGCGTGGTTTCCAAACGGTCTCCAAGCGTTAAATACCATCCCCGATTGACCCGTAGGTTATAATAAAGGATAAAAGAAGCAATTCTTAATAAAATATAACTAAAACTTTGCGCGTTGACCTCGAGACTACGCTCAAATGTATTACTATGGAGAAATTAACGTCACTTTGCAGATTTTTGCTTTACACGATATTTTACGGGAACGCATGGGTGTATTCGCATCAATTTTCCGAAACATTTCATATTTGTAGGGAAACCGACATTACTTCTTCTGGTAACACCTCAGCTTCTCTATTCCATCTCTTTCTGTTCCTCTTTACCTCTCTGTTGCACCTCTTTCTTTTCTTACCTCTGGTCCATCCTCTTCCAGGCACACACACCTCTATCCCTATCTTCTCTCTTGCACTGTTTCACGCCGTACGATACCTCTCTCTCTCTCCCTCCCTCCCTTCCCCCGTCCTTTTCATTTCCATCTGGAACCAGTCAGTGCTTCTGGTACGGTAAAGAAAATAAAGGAAGAAGTTTCTCGCAGGCCTTTTTTTAATTTACATTACGCTGGCAGTGATTTACTTTCCTCCAGCGAATTTTCCATTTTTCTCCCGAAAACCTCTTTCTCCCCGGATGATTTACAAGCTACGATTTATGCCCTCGTTGAGAAATTCTCGACGAACACAAAGGAATAAAAAGGCTAACTGGAGGATTTCCACCGGTTGCCTTTTTTTCCCCCTCGAAAAATCTTCTCCCGAAGGTTTTTTAACAATTGGTCGGTCTTCTCACACCCTTGACAGAGAAAAATAAACGTCCTCGGGGAAATTAATCCTTTAATAGATATCAAAACTAAAAAAAGAGGCAGAAGAGTTTGTTTGTATTTCAAATGAAGAAAGGTGTTTTTCGATATCAGTACTATTTCTAATAACGCAACCAATTACTTGACTATCTTTTTTTCGAAAATAAGTCGACAATCTCTGTGCTAAATACGTTCTAGTATTTAGCTGTCTATAAAAGTAGAGCAATACTTGGGTTTACGACGTGTCGTAAAGTTATGTTTCGCAGTTACAACGCTATGGCATCAAGTGGATAAATAACGTTTACGGCGCTGACGCCAGTCTTCGCGCGGGTCAGTTGGCCAGACGTCCCGTTTATCCGGGATTCGTCCCGCTTTTCAGTGCCATGTCCCGGTTTCCCTAATCATTTTGTTTATCTTTTTAACATTCGTACTGTTTGATTTGACTTTGTTGCGAGACGGTATTATATCGGTAATTTATGTTAGCGATGCCTCTAAAATATATTTTTCCATTGACTTTATGATCTAATTTGTGACAATGAAGTGTAAAAATTGTTTTTGTTTGTGACCGTTTACTACTATTTGAACAAAATCATGAACTAGCCGTGCAAAAGTCGATCGCATGGAATATAAACTACAAAACGACTAAAAAATCACACATTTTCCCAGTTTTTCTTTCTCGGAATGTGGTTACCCTACTAACGTCAGAGCATAAATAAATTGAAACAACACTTGTCGTGCGTTGTCTGTGTACGTTGGTAGTTTTTTTTACAGATAACGTTCCATAGCACTTGAGCTTTACGCTGTGAAAATCCTGAATCTTTTACTATACTTCATAGCAGCGCCATCCAAAGTCACCTGCAACGCTAGTGATAGCAGACTATCCTCAACAGGGGTGTTAACAAAATTGATTTTGCCTTTCATGGCAAGTTAATTAGACGACCAAAGTGAGTACGCTTACCAAGAAATTAATAAAACAGTCGATGGAGAGAACGTTGGAAAAGTTTGAATGCCGTTGCTTTATATTTTTGCTCTATAATTATTTCTCAGTGTTTCAGGAAAGGCTCCATTGATGACGCAATTGCAACTTGATTCAAAATTAACGGTTCAAAGGCCCATAGTTTGGTAAACTCGTTACGACGCTGTCACTGTGGAATTTTAACGTTCGTATAATGACGCATTTTCGTGTAACGGATCAGGTTCTTTATCCGAGGGATAACTTCAGTCTGAAATTTGCTATCGCTCAGAAACTGGATCCCAAAAGTAAAATAGTTTTTCCATCTTGACTAGGAATTTTATTGAAGGTATTCATGTGGAAGAACGAAATTGGTTTAAATGTTAAAAAATATTAGAATAGTGTAGAGAAAAGCAACTTATCAGTATCTTATTCATGTTCGGTGTTTTACACGAAACTTCATTAGTGAATTTCAACCATTAAACACGAGTAGAAATTTATGGGATGAATTTATCAGATCACTAAGCGACAGGTATAAGCTGAAATTTTGGGAATAATTTAAGTAAGTACGCGCCAAATTAGAAAACGTCCCAGTTCTGGAACGGGAGAAATATTTTGCTACGGTAGATCAGTGGTAGATATCTGCCGGCAAGTGAAAAACCCGGGTTCGATTCCTGGTTATGGCAGAAATTTTCTCGTTTCCATATAACTCCCGTTAAACATGATCGTTAATACAGATACTTTTTTCCAGTTTAGAAGAGACAGGCCAATTAAGGTTTAAATAGAGTTTACGTTTGTTGTAACAGCACCTTCTGCCAAACACTATTAAAGGCTGGCAGGGTAGAAAAGTGAATGAATTGACTATTAAAAATCTTAGGTGAGTCCGTGGATGTACATGAAAATTCTTTAACTTATACTGCCCAAGTTTAAGTATGATTTTTAATGCAACAGGGAATCAGAGTAAAAGGAAATTGATAATTGCCTCTTCTCGTTGCAATGGCAGATTTGAGTTTCGCGAAACTAGCGAAAGAATAAAAATACCAGGATGAAGTGATTCCCACCAAAGAAAAGTGGGCGTAATTTCAGTAAAACGTAATAAACATTCTGTTTTCTCGGAAACTCTCCAAGTTATTTGGAGTAACCGACAAACAAAAACATTACTAAGGAGCCGCAAGTTTACGAAATTGGGAAAGAAAGCAGCAGAATGGCAGCGTAAATACGACGCAGCTGACAAAAGAGGATCGAAAATACCTCGAAGGCAAACAAACGGAAGCCTTATCCGCAGATTTTAGTCGCTACTTTGTTTCGTCCCACTCTCGCAGATGTTTTGTCTCGCTTTCGCGGACTTTTGTCGCTATTGTTTCTTTTTTGCGTGGCGCAGTCGCGAGAAAGACCGTTGCCGGTCTTGAATGCACAACAGCTCATTGTTTGAACTCTTGCTCCTTAAGCATCTTCAAGTCGACAGTCGCTGGCGTCAAATTGTGTACGAAATTGTAAGGAGAATTGAAATTCTTGTTTGTTATCTATTAGACATTCAGCGGACTATTCATAGATCATCATAATTTAAGATCCCTCGTCGATAGTGGAGGCGTGCATGCACAACAGACAATATTTAGAGAACCTCTTCAATTTAGCAACAGCGATAATGACATGCAGTAAGCTTTCATTTAGCCGGATATCGGGTAACCGGATTTTCAATTAACCGGAATTTTTGAAACATTACATACTCGCGTAATTGCTCGTCAAATATAACGTATGCGTGGATTAAGTATTTAAATTAAGGAACTTCCCATTCTTCCTTTTCTCTCTTCCTCCCTCCCATCCTCCCTCCCTCCCATCCTCTCTCCCATTCTCCCTCTCTCCCATCCTCCCTCCCTCCCATCCTCCCTCCCTCCAATCCTCCCTCCCTCCAATCCTCCCTCCAATTCTCCCTCCCTCCCTCCCTCCAATCCTTCCTCCCTCCATCCCATCCTCCCTCCCATCCAGGGGTTAGGTGGAAGATGAGACTTCTTATCTTAGTCTCAATCTCGCACCAAATAAAGACCAAATCAATCAGTCAATCCCTCCCATCCTCTCCTTTCTCTCTCTTTCTCTGAAAAAAAAGACTAATTCTATACCTCCCTTACTCTCTATGTACCTTCCATTCTATATCCCTTCCTTCATATGTCCCTCCCCACATCCTCCTCTCTCTTACTCTACATCTGTACAGTCCTTTAAATAAGCAAAAGAATCCACATTAAATGTCAGCCCCATTAGAATGATGTAATTTCGCGAAAAATCCTACTATAATTTAAGACAATCTATGCACTAGCTTATATCACACGTATGCGGGTTGAGACAACAATTGATTATCGAAGTTTAACAATGACGTGGCCGTCAAGCAAACATCCTGTTTAAAAACCGATATTTTCCCAAAATATGTGATTTAAATGTTTAATATGAGAGATTTCGAAAGGTAGGCGGAAAAAGATGAGTAAAATAAAAAACTTCATTAATATTCCTAAAGAATAGTTTATATTTGAAGATCGTACGTTAATTCTTTCTAATTTTAATTTCCAAAAGAGTAAAAGCCTGCACTTAAAAAGTCGCTTTTTACGTGTCATCTTACGGGAAATAAAAATCGCCCCCCTGGAGTCGAACCTGGATCTTTTTTCGTATTTATTTTTGTCATTTAATGTTTATATCTGAATAAAACATTACTGCGAAATTTAAACCTTCCACTTTATAGGGAAGTTTGTTAAAAATGCGTTAAAAAGTGCCATTGATGACGTCAGCGTTAAAATGACAAATCACCGAAACAATATAGATAATATGTCATACTGCCATGGATTTTTTATATTGCGTTACATATGATAATATACGGTATTCATGTGTCCTTGGCCCAATAAAAGTGGTTACGTTATTTTTCTTTAAATGTTTACTTCACAGTTTATGTTTTTTCTGTTGTGTTTTTAAATGCTTATATGGCCATATAGATCAAGCGGATTATTCCGATTAACCGAAACAGGCTCTTTCCGGAGGTATCCGATAAATCGTGAATTGACTGCATATTATCCTGCGATTGTATTCGTATCAGACAAAATTATTGTTTATCCAGAACTATGCCTACTTTTATTTGTCTTACAAAGTTTTGGGGCTATTCAGTGTTGCATAACTTCATTTCCTTCTCAATTGCAAGGTGCTCATGACCGGTTCAATTTTTGTGCGAATGATACAACCCTCGTTCCTCTTAAACTGGCCATGATGTGAACTTATAGTTCGTTCAGGAATTAGAATATTTAGTTCATTAGAGAATCATCGAGTTCATCTTGTGGCTAAAAGGAAATTCAAGAATAAGAAATTGCAAAAATAGGTATGTACTATTCTTTGTGATTTCATGACCTTTTTATGGCTATTATAGACGCCTAAGATAAATAATTTTTCGAGTGCGTATTCTGTAATAATAATTAGTGTTACGTTCTTATTTGGCTTTTATAAAAAGAATTCAATTTGTGGGCAATTCTACATTTCTCTAACTCTTTATATAGAGAATTATTACCAAGCTTTTGATTCGCTAGACCGTAATCGGGGAGACAACTGGACCGTTTGTTTTTATTTTAGCGAAATATCGAACAATTCCATTCGGTCGAAAGTTATCCATCTCTCTTTCTCTCCCCGCCGTCGAGTCCGGCTTTCAAAATCGACTTCCATCTGCCATTTTTTCCTTCGTCTGTTGGAACCCGCGCGCGAGGACCGCACCCACGCACACACCAATCGTACCTAAAGAACCCACAGAAAAACAAACTAACCCTCCATTTCCTCTTCCTCTCCCCTTCCCCACCCTTGTGCCTTCTCCGGCGAACTATCCAATTCCTTTTACTCATATCGTTTTCCCTTTTGTTCTCACGCTTGAGCGGTTCCATTTAGTCCGCCACTCCAATACAGCGCCATACCTCGGTCCTCTCTCTCTCCCTGCAGTTTTCCTCCACCTCCCTCCGGATTCCCCCTCCCCTTCCTCCACCTCTTAACATTACATACTCCGCGCTGGCCTTCTCTCTCGTTCTCCGTCTATCCCACAAAACGTCCTTTTTCCTCTTCCCCCTCAACGGCCGCAAGTCCCCACCCATTCATCGACTATCTCCCCCTCCCTTCTCCCTCTTTTTCTTCCAAAAGCATTCCTGTCCGTACCCTCTCTATCCTTCCCTCTCTCTATCTCTTTCTCTCTCTCTCTCTCCCTCATCTCTGTCGTCGGGTCCATCCCGCACTCTACGAGGGGGAAAAAACCATTGGATGCCTCTCTCTCTAACACACACACATACACAGAAAACCTACCGCCCACATACGCCCACAACTCCCGAAAGTGTAGCGCAGACCATTCTCCAAAATCCTGGTCCATAAGTTTAGTGAGGCGGTGTTTGTGTGTGTGTGTGTGTTTGTGTGCGGATGTGTGTTGTATGAGAGTTGGAAGGAGGTAAGGTTTTTGGCTTATATATCCTCTGCAAAAGGGCCTCTTTTCTCTTTTTGTCACTCTTTCTCTCTCTCTATATATATCTTTCCTTTTTCTGTCTCCATTTCTCTCCTTTCTCTCTTCATATCTCTCCTTTCTCTCCATATCTCCTTTCTCCTCATATCTCTCCCTTCTCTCCATATCTCTCCCTTCTCTCCATATCTCTTCTTTCTCTCTCTGTGTATATCTCTCCTTTCCCTGTCTCTTTTCCTCTTATTCTCATAAAAATCTCCGCCTTTGCGCTTCTCCTGCTTGTCTAGCCGTTTTTCCCTCCCCTTTACGTTCACCACCCTGTACTTCCCTCCCCCAAGCACGATCCTCCCACTCCTCTCATCCTCCATCTCCTAAATTCTGAAGTGTGGAGAGACCTCACGTGGAGTGAATGCACCCACGGGCACCCTATGTCACGCCCCTGACTCTCGTGCTCGCAGGCTTTTTCCCTGAGCAAGGTGCGGAGAAGGAGAGGAGGAGGAGGTTTGTAAGGGTACGGGAAGGGAGTGGGGAGAAGAGGAGAGCTGGAAATGGAGGAGGGGACGGGAAATGGATAGCGTGGAACGAGGTGTCGAAAGAATAGTGCGTTGGGACGGAGTGAAGGAGGGGATTATATGAAAAGAAAGGTTTCGACGGTGGACGGGAGGGAAAGGAGAGGAGTAGCTTTTTAGGTAAAGGGGTGATAGTAAGGAAGAGGGAAAAAAGTTTTTTTTTGGATCCGTGGCGATTGGATGCAGCGGGTTTCCATGGAGACGCTATTGTACCGTCCTTTGCTCTCCCTCTCTGTATCGGATACGCCGGTGTCGATATGTTCCCGTGCAGAGGTAGAAAGAGAAAGGAGTAGAAGGTTTTTCGTTGCCATTTGTTTATGCTTATTCTTTATTTCTCTTTGGTTTTTCTCTCTCCCTTTCGGCTCGGAGTTTAGCCATTTCTTTCGACCCCTTAATGGCTGCGGAATTACTCAGAAGAGTTGAGTTTTTTTCAAGATATGGAGGAGGGCAGATATTTAAAAGAATTGGAAAAATAGAATTACTTGCGAAATTATTCATGCTCTAATTGCGGCCAATGAGCTAAAAATTAAGGATTAAAGAGCTATATTACTCGGAAATAGATATGTACTTGACAAAGCTTTCTTATAAAGGTGTAAAATACTTTGAGGGTGGATGTGGAAAGGGATTATTTTTTTAACGAAAGTCAAAGAATCGAATTCCAAGTATAAATATGAAACAAAAATGCATGTACAGATCTATTGAAAGCTTATGGCACCTGCGCACAAACACGAATTCAGCATGGAAGAGTCCATTCTCGAAAGCGAGCTACGCAGGGGTGAGAGTATATACGCATGGGATAATCAGTAATTCTCCACAGCCACCTTCCCCTTAAGCTTTTTCCTTCCACAGCCATCTTCCCCTACATCACGTGAATCTTCGCGCATTTAGGTGCCATAAACTTTCAATAGATCTGTACTAATATTCGATTCAATTTTTTCATTTCTATTTTTCTCTCATTTAAATGTCTTCATCGAGCATTTGCTTTATTTTAATCATTAATGGAGACTATTTATGAAGAGGTTTTTCTCTCAGTTGAATCCTCACTCTAGGATTTGAGGTTAAATCATTTTAGTTGCAGCATCAATTTTATAAAATTAACGTTTTAGTGGGTAAAGGGAAAATTGTGGAGAAAAATAGACCTCTCATCTGAAGATGATGATACTAGGTCCGATTCTGGTAGAGAAACTAATTACCGCCCAAACGGCTAAAAAGTGTATCCTGTTGTTTCTAGCTAGAGGGCATTTCACAAGTTTGATATTCGCGGCTGCAAGAACGGTATGGGATGGGGAAGTGGTTGGAACGAGTCTCAAGGAAACGAAAATGGACATTTCCGTCGGGAGAGCGAAGGGGGGGGGAGGGGAGAAAGGGGGGGTACACGGGGGAGGGGAGACGGCAGTAGTCCCCGAGTGAAATGATGGAGAGAAAGCAGAGGGATAGTCGCGGAAGAAAGAGAAAGATTGGATTAAAGGGATAGAGAAAGGCAGAGAGGATATAAATTTATTTATTTAGTTTCAAAAACAGTAGAGGTTCATTATCATCATCATAGGTAGTCTGTCCGTAGACAGGTCCGTGATTATTCTTGGTTAAACTTGGTTCTCCATATACTCCTATTTTCCGCTGTCCTCTTTATATCTTGATAACTCTCTTTCCCTTTCAAATCGTCTATCAGCTGAAACCTTTTCCTACCTCTTTCCCTTTTCCCATCTAGTTTTCCTTCTAACACGTCTTTAATCATACTCTCTCTCCTCAGGTAATGTCCAACCCAGTTAGCCTTCCTCTTTCTGATAGTCTGTATAATCATTCGCTTCTCTCCTATTCTTCGTAGCACTTCATCGTTTTTCATCCTATCTGTCCATTTTATCTTCAGCATTCTCCTCCAAGTCCACATTTCAAAGCTTTCCAAGTATTTGATGTCATTTTTCCTTAGCGTCCATGTTTCTGCCCCATACAATGCTATACTCCATACGTAGCATTTTATCAACTTCTTGCGGATATCTTCCCTTATATTCCCTGTAAGTAGTTGTTTCTTTCTCCTGAAAGCCGCTTTTGCTTTTCCTATTCTAGTTTTGATCTCATCCGTACATTTTGCCTCTCGTGTTATGATACTTCCAAGGTATTTATATTCTGAAACTTGTTCTAATGGCTTTCCCCCAATAGTTATGTTCAGATTCTCTTCTTTACCCGATATTCGAATGACCTTGGATTTTTCTGTATTTATTTCCATACCGTATTTTCTACCTGTTATCACTAGTCTATTTATCATTTTTTGTAGCTCCTCTTCCTTTCTTGCTAGAAGTACTTGATCATCTGCGTATTTCACTGTTCTTATAATCCTTCCTCCAATTTTGAAATCCCCTGTGCCTTCTAAAGCTTCTTGCATTAGACTTTCTCCATATATATTGAATAGGGTTGGCGATAGGCAGCAGCCTTGTCTTACTCCTCTACCGATATTTATTCCGCAGGTGTCCACATTCTCAAACCTGACCTTTACAACTTGATTCTCATATAGATTCCTTATCAGTCTCCTGTCTTTCCAGTCTACACCTATATCCTTTAATATCTTCATCAACTTTACCCAATTTACTCTATCAAAGGCCTTCTGCCAGTCTACGAAACATGCGCAGATATCTTGACTGTATTCTATTGCCCTTTCTGATATGATTCTAACTACTCCTATAGCATCTCTAGTTCCTCGTCCTTTTCTGAAACCGAATTGATCTTCCCCTATTATTTCTTCTGCCTTTTTCTCCAGCCTTTTATTAAGAATCCTCGTGATGATCTTCGATGTGTGAGACAGAAGGCTTATAGTTCTGTAATCTTTACACTGCATTGCCTTTGGCTTTGGTTCATTATATTGAAACATATAACTGTAACAAATAATATAGTGACAAAATAAATAACTATAATAAATACAATGACACAATGATATTAATAGCAATAGATACGATCATAATATAACAGCGTCAGAAATTAGGGAAATGAAGGATTACATGGGTGAGAAAATGTCAAGATTCGGAAGTGAAGTCAGTAAGGAACTACAGCGCAACCTCTATAATCCGAACTAATTAAAGCAAGGGCGTGTTCGGATTATCGAGGTGTTCGAATTACTGAATTCATGTAAAATAACGAGGACAAAATCTATTATGCATTAAATTTCTGTAAATAATTCGCCAATTAATATACTTACAGATCACTAAAACGACTGGGAGAGATCCGCATTGATGGACGGGAAAATTATACTCGACAGTAGGAATGAGCGATATTGGCACGGCCGGCCGTGTCGATATCGCTCATTCCTTTTAAGACAATGTTTCAAAGGATCATCTGTTCAGCATCAAGAGGCGTTAGTAGTGGACATCTGTGCCCGATTTTGTTACAAAATAAAAGCTCCAAATTTCCCTTTCCGAAGCTAGCTTCGCTTAACCGACACTTTACACCCGATGTTGAGAAACATTTCGGATTACTGGGATTTCGGATTACCGTGGGTTTAGATTATAAAGGTTGCACTGTATATGCAAACCCCGCGTGCGTTGCCGAACTATGGTTTCAAGTCGTTTTAGGTTTGAAGGAGCAGCAGTGAACCAAATGGATCTGGGAGAAAGGAGTTAGATGGAAAAGAAGGCAAAAAGGAGAGATTTTTATGTAGATATGAGAGAGAGTGAATGTTAGGGAAAAGTTGAGGGGGTCGGGAGAGGGGAGGAACAAAGAGGAAAATTAAAGAGGGGAGAGGGGGTTATGAAGAACGGTAAGAAGTAAGAGAGGCGAAGCGATGAAGAGGTTTTTTTCTGGAGAGGGGATAGATGGCAAGAATGCGGAGGAAGAAGTTTTAGAAGGGTAGAGGGAGGGGAGCATAGGGGGAGGAAACTCTGAGAGGGGATTTCGTGCGGAGGGCGATGGGAAGGTTAGGAAGTTTGGAGGGGAGTCAGGGAGGATGAAAAGACGGGGAGGAGAAAAAAAGAAGGTAAGATTAGGGTCTCGTGAGGTCAGAAGGAAAAAAGAGAGAGGATAAAGTGGACAAGAGAAAGAAAGTAGGCGGGGAGAGTGGGAAGGAGGTGGTTAGGGGATGGAGAATGTAAATGCGGAGATTAAATGAAAAAAGAGGGGGAATAATTGGATCTAAAAGGTGGTTGGAGGAAGAGGAGAAGTAGTGGGAGGGAGATTTTGGGAGAGAGAGAATAAAAGGAGAGTCTTAATGAGAAAGAAATGGGTCAGGAAGAGAGAGTGGAATAAGGTTTTAAAAATGGAGAGAGGGATTTGGAGGAGGTTTACGCCGAGGAGAGGGAAAGAAGGAGAGAAATGCGGCGTAAAATGGCGAAGGGATTGGAGAAGAAAGAGGGACGGAATGGATGCGAAAGGAGAAGAAATGATTGGTTAACTTCGCAGCGTAATATAGAAGAGAGAGAGAGTGGGAGGAAGATGAAGGGTGGGAGAGGAAGAGTGAGGAAATGGGTGGAAGAGGGAGGGAGTTAGAGGTAGGGTGTTAGAGGGAGGGAGTTAGAGGGAGGGTGTTAGAGGGAGAGGATGGGAGAGACAGAGGGGAAAGTAGAGAGATAGAAGGTTAGAGGGGTGAGACATAAAAACTCCAATGGATAGGAAAGGGAGGAGATGAGAGTGGAATTGAGGAATATCGGACTGAGGATATAAGGGATGGAAAAAGGAGAGGAATTGGAGGGAGAGAGACCAAAAGGAGGTTTTTAGAGGAGGGAGTTAGAGGCCCGTTGGAGGTAGAAAAAAATAAGAGTGGGTTGGTTTAAGGGTAGTGGAGAGAGAGAGGTCTCAGGGTATTTGGGTGGTGGGATGTAAGGAATGGGGTGGCTGGCCGGGTTAGCTGTGGCACGGGCCGAGATTTAGTGAGGGTGGCGGTAGGTGGCGGGGGTGGGTTTGTGTGAGAGAAAAAAGAGAGAGTCGGTATCCTTCCTATTTCGACCGTAATCCTCCTCTCCTACTCATTCTCCTTTCTCTTTTTCGGCCGTTATTATCGCCTTCTCGCCCTCCTCCCCTCAACTTGGGTTTCATTGGCATCCTTTGGGACGCTATTGGAAGCGTTCCTTATTCCCTTTTCAGAGCCTGTAGTTTTTTACTTCCTCTCTCCCTCTTTCTCTTTGTATAGGGAGATTCACAATTGTTAGGCGGGAGATGGGTATGAGCGTGTGTTTAGATGATTATATTATTTTTTGTTGTTAAATACAGAATTATCGAGCACGCTATATGGATCGAGTCGAATTGACAAAATAGGTCTCTCCATTGATGGGTTTTTTTCGCTACATATCAGCCGTCATCAATGGTATTTAGCCGCCATTAGATTCTATAATAATTATAATTCGTTATCAGAGTGTACTCACGATAGATCACCTCGGTGACGGTTGCTTTGCAACCGTAATTTTCATCAAGTTTTCCTAACTTTTTGAGGGCTCTTTGGAAGATATTCTGTAAACTTAATTTTGTCATTGTTCATTTCAGGTAAAAATATATTGATATTTATTTATAGTATTGATTGCGTTGGCTGGAGAATTGAGCATTTTAGTTTGAAAATAATTCATAACTGTCGCAACATCCAGGTTAGCCCATAAACTCGGTGAGATCATAACTTTTGTGCATTTAAATAAAACAAATTCATTCTCGAAGTAAATGCAGTGTTATAATTTTCCTGTTTAGGTAAAATTTGAAATGCGGAATAATTTTGCATTTCAAATTCGTCGTTTCAAAAAGTGTTTAGAAAAAGGTTTGTATGTGAATTTTGGCTTTTGTTTTACCCATAGAAATTGTGAAAGATTTGTCTCTCGCTTTTATTGAATAGGGAAATTGTAAGTTCTTTATATTCTATTTAGAGCACATTCAATTCAGCAGCATACGATAGAAAATTCACTCTACCATTGTGACATACATTGCATCTGTTTTTTGCGATTGTTTCACTGTGGTAGACTTCTGTGCTGGCAAGATTTTATCCGACTTTTCAAATATTAATGCGATGACGAGAGTTCATTTTATCATGAAAATTTTTACGTTGCTTTCTCGATTGAAACCACGGAAAACCTGAATTATTATTTCCGTTTGGGATAACGTGTATTCTCTAGCCAGGAATTGTTTTCTTTATTTTGTCATAGAACCAGAAATGCTAGCGTAATTATAGGATTTAGTAAGCGAGCCTCGAGTCTGCGCACTTTTTACGGCAGCGTAAGAATAGTTTTATAGAACAATATTTTTCAATTCTTAGCATTATTCCTCTGAAGTTAAACCATGAAATCATCCTGTGGCTTATTGTTTTCTAGGAGCAAACATGTTCGCTTTTAATATTTTTTTAAAACCTCTAATTAAAGGCGTTAAGCTTTAAGCATTCGTACTACGGAATTGTGAAAATATTTTGTGGGCGTGTGCTTCCGTTCCCTTAACACTTTTTTCACAGCGATGCACATTTAAATGTTTTTTACACAATAATAGACGGCTGCGACAAATCAGAAAAGTATACGTAGGGTGGAATGGAATGGGGAAGTTCTTCGTCGATTCTGGAACCGGGTTTGTGGAAGAGAATGGCGTTAAATCTCTCAAATATCACACGCTTTTATATTATATCGGCGCGCGCACGCACGCAAACACGCACGCAAACACGCACGCACGCGCACACGGAGAAACGCATTCTAAATCCCGCTCTCAGTACCCGTCAGCCCAATTAAAATCCCTATCGTTGTCATCAAATTAAAATTAAAGCGTCCGTTGTATGAATTCCAGAAATACTTTCGTTTTTTATTTTTGTTTGGATATCAAATCAAAATTAAACGACCGATCGAGTTTCTCGGTGATTCAGTTATCTCGCTTATTCGCATAATCGAGAAATTATATTTTTCTCGTCCGTCCTTTTTCTCCCTTTAAGCGTTGATAAAAAACGCTGTGGAATCGAGCAAGGAAATTCGGACGATGCGACCTTTTTTTCCTCTGACAAATCATAAAAAAAGATGAAGATCGCGGATATTTTTTCCCTTTCCCTTCCGGGATATTTCTTTTCTGCTGATCGCTCAACGCAGTCATTTTCTAGCGGCGTCCATACCTTTTGCCAAATGGAGACATTGCCGTCGTAACCCCTTATCTCTCCGCCAATACGTAATCGTCCCTTCATCGGCTTAACGCCCCCCTACTATGTCATCCGGTTTACCCACTTCCCTCAAGGCTTCCTCTCCCTCCCTCCCTCCCACTTTCATTGTCTCCTATGCTGTCCCTTACAAACTTCCCTCCCCGCCTTCTCCGTAGATTCCATTTCTCGCATTCGCCCTTCATTCCCAGTTTCAATCTCTTCCATCCCGCTTTCGGGCGCATCGTACTGGAGCAACCTTCTCATTGCATAAGTTCCACGAAGGCATTAAGTTTCTGCATCACGTCGCCCAAATCCCCTCTCGGACTCTCTATCTCACTTTCTCACTCCATTTTACCCTCCTTCCCTTTTCGTCGCCTTCTCCCTTCCTTCCCTCCTTCCTCTATCTTCCTCTGCCATGCGCGGCGGGATGAATGAAGAAGGCATGATTCCCTCGACGGATCGCTACGCTGGCAAAATGTCTGCCGACAAAATGTGTTCCGACAAAATGTCTTTCGACAAAATGTCTTTCGACGGAAAATCTTTCAACGAAATGTCTCCCGATAAAATTTTGATGGCGTCTTGTGTATTCAGCCGAAAATAATGAGATATTTTGCTGCTAAAATTTAAACTCGGGCATTATCTATCAATTGGCAATTATATCATTAATGTTTATTAAAGGTGTTTATCAAACGAACATAAATACAATCTCTTTTATATTCAGATGTCTATATATTTGAGTGCGAGAGTCAGGAAGCAAACAGCAAAGATTTCGAGGTGTCAATTTTGCAACATGGTTTCAGAGGTGTTAATTCATCATATATTTTGAACATGCTTAAAGTGGTTTCTTTGTCGTGAAGCAATAAAAGTATTATATGGAATACTAATACATTTTCAATTATGCTCTTCCTAAAAATACACGATTTTAAGTTCTTACTTGACTAAAAATTTGTGCCATATTGCATTCCGAACGTTTTAATGTTCTTTGTGCTTCAAGTTTTCTTTATTTCCTCAATATCATCTGGAAACATTTTACCTAGAGGAGATAGCATCCTTAATGGCATTTTCGTACCGGACGGGAAGTTAACTATAAACAACAAAATTATATGAAACAGCGACACATTTTATGAATCCTACTGCAATTCTATTAGCTGCAAAATATCTCATACATTCATGGTTTAAATTTGACGTGTGGCTATTATAAAGAATAAAATGTTGCCCTTAAACATCGAAAACCACACACCATATTTAAGGTTTGTTTTTCGCGGAGACTCTGAAAAAAATCTCGAGTCTTTGAAAATTTTCAGCGCGGGACATTCTTGAGGACGTGAAACACGACATTTTGTCATCTGGCACTCTGTCCCGTTTAGAGGGAGACACATCGTCCTACTTTGCTTCACCAATCCAGCCATCTCTCCCAAAGCTTTCCTCCCCACATCCTCAACTTCCCTCTCTCTCTCTCTCTCTTCCCCCCTTTCCCCGTCAGAAATACTCTTTCCCTCCGACATCCTCCATCCCTTCCCTTATTCCAAACTGCCTTCAATTTCCGCCCATCCATTATCTCAAACCTCTTTCCCTTCCCTTTAGCCCTCCCACGCCCGGAAAACCCGGTCCACGCGGTACGTAGAGAAAAGAGGGTGACGCCGCCTCTCTCACCCTACTTTCTCTTCTTCCCCTCTCATCCCCCTCCTATAACCCCTCCTATCACCCCTCCGTCTCCCTCCCTTCCCTCCTTGCTCTGCAAATTCCCCTTCCAATCCCAGCTCCCTTTTCCTCAACGCTCTGTGTTCGTTGTAACTAGTGATGGGTGGGGGCCTTCCTTTTTCTCCTCCTCTTCCTCTCTCTTTATATTATCCTTCCACTTTCTCTCTATTCGTCCTCTCCCTATCTAGTGGGATAGGTGATCTCTCCTTTAAAAAAAATTGGGGTTACCGTTTACATTTTTTTTATTCTCGGGAACACGCCGTGTTGCGAGCAGTAATGGGAGGAGGGGGTGGAGTGGGGGGGGATAAATGAAAATAACTTCCAGATTCGGGATTTTTTCATGTTTTTTTCTGTTTTTTTTTTCGTCGTCCTCCTCTTTGCCAAATTACCGTATAATGGCGTCTTTTTTGGTGCGCGCGCCCTTGGTTTTGCGATGGAAGCGGGTTGAATTTCGTCTGGAGTTATTTACTTTCCCTTGTAAAAATTACGGCCCCGTTCGGGTTTTCGTTCGGAAACTGCGTTGGCCTTTTTGCGCGTCAGTAATATTTTTCGAAATCCTCGCTTTAAAGCAGCTCGGTTCAACTCGGCGTGTAAATACTCATTAGATTTAGTTATAAATTGAAAATTTGAAATATTTTTGGAATATTCTTGAAAAAAGAGCAAGCTAGTTAATATCGTTGGAAGTTATCCAGGAATTTATCCCCCTCTCCTCTCTCTCCCTATATATATATATATATATATATATATATATATATATATATATATATATATATACACACACACACACACACACACACACTCACACACACACACACGAACTAGCTGAAATTACACGGCGTTGCTCTGGTTTTCAGGTCAAAACCAAAAATATTGAGGAAGATTTGAGAATATGACCAAGTAATGAAACCAGATTAATTTTTTGGTAGTGCTTAATGGTATGCAATATTTCTTGTCTTCCGACCTTTTTGCCAAATAAATAAATTTTTCCTGCATCCTTTATCGATAAATTTGGCGACTATTATTTATCAAATAATCATAATAAACAATCGATGGTACCCCTTTTAAAATATAATTATTTTACTCAAATTAAGTTCCAGTGGAAGAAACTGCATGATATTATGTGGTCATGCATCTCAAAAGCATAGAAAACTTGTGCAGGACTTGCAAGTTCTAGCGATGCAACCGGTGGAAACACGTTTGAAGATATATTCAAATTTAGCTTACCCATACGTTATCTCATGATAGACTAATTGTTTGGGTCTAATTTTTCATGTTTATATTTTAAAGTGAAAACTACGAAACAAAATGAATTATACGGAATTTGAAATCCATTTTGTCGATGAAAAGTATGTTAATACGGCATTGAAAGTGTTGTTTTAATATAATAAGTTCAATTGGCTTAATTGATGCATACAAATGTTCAGTTGAAAGGAAAGCAAAATGTACATATAATGTTCAAGGGAGGAAGAGTTAGCGATTATAAATTTTGGTCGAAATTAAAGAATTGGTATAGAAGTTTTCTTGTTGTACCTTCTGAGATATCTTTCACGTAATTAATTTTCAATATAATTGAAAAAAATATTTCGCTATCTATAAAGTATAGAGAATATACAGAATACATAAAACGTTTTAAGTGAACGAAAATGCTTTAAATTGCACATTAAAACTCTTCCACCTACCTTTCGAAACAATTAGCCAGATTTATAGTTTTTTTGTAATTTCCCTTCTTCGAATTAGTGTTTCTTTCTTCCCTACTTAGTTTATATTATTTTATATTAGGTAAATATTATTTCTTTTAGTTAATATTAGGTATTTATAGTGGTTGTCAAGTAGATTGTCAATCCAACAATACGCTCATTCTCATGTTATTTAAATGGGAAAAAGTAAAAGAGAGAAAAATTTTTTAAATGAAAAGGATAAGTCAAATCACTTTAAAAACCTGCCCATTTTGCTTATCTTTTTATTGCGGTTAAAATGGCACCTTCGTCTTGTTTCTACGTTCTGTAGTTGTTGCGTTATAAATGCACAAACAAACAAAATTTTTAAAATATTTATAGTAGATATATATATATATATATATATATAAACTTAAGGAAAAAGAAAGGTAGTGATGAGGGTGACAACAAGGTGTTGAAGGAAACCCAGCGGACACTTTTCAAATTGAGGACCAAGTTGGCAGGCTGCTGGGGGCGTCGAAGAGACAGAAAACACACGTAAGCTCTTCGGCATATGCCCTTCTATATATATATATATATATATATATATATATATATATATATATATATATATATATATATATATGATATTTTGAAAACCTCCCTATTAAATAGATACTTTGATTGTAACTTTGTATTTTTAAATAGTTTTGGCGAAATTGGCCATTATATATTTTTGTTTGCTTTTTGTTAATATTTGCACGAGATAAGGTGAGCGGCTAGATATTTACCTAAACACTTCATTCGTCGAAATTTTATATTAAATTGTAATTAACTTGAAACTGTTGGAAAAAAGAAATTACTATTTTTCTTGCAATAAGTTTTTAGTTTTTTATTTATTTTAATACCACCTTCGGGGAACTGTACTTTATTAATAAAGAAATATCGCAAATAAAATGCGGCTATATTTATTTTACTGCAAAAATAGGATTATTTTTATTATTCTTCATCTTTGAATGACGGGATTTCCCACGAAACATACAAAGTTATTTTCGCAAGCAATTAAAGTGTAATTTCGTGTTTTTCAAAATTAACAGTAAAGGCGGAAAAACACATCACTGTTTTCCAAGAAGAGAAGAATATTTCGATTTTCTCTTCATGTTTTAGGCCAATGAAGCGAAAAGTTTCACTAATTAGTTTATTTTATTTGTTGATTAATACAAGTGAATGCCAGAAAAAACTTGATCCTTCAACTTTTTGTTCTCACAATAAAATATTGAGTTTCCAAAAACAACAATGAAGTTTTAATTAGCTAGATTTGAAGTCGTAAAAATGTCACCAATTGACGCCTAGTATCACTTGCTTCTTGGTAATGAATTTCATGATTATTGGATTTAATTTGTTGAATAACTTCAATTAATTAACACAACTGATATTGAAAAAGAAGAATATATTGTGTGCTTAGCTTAATCAGCCAAACACGCATCACAGCTCTTTATTAACTTGAATAAAGTAATCGACCCATCTAAACCTTTTCAATCAAAATTCATTATTTTTTATAGTATAAAATGCCTCTGTTGTGGGTTTTTATTCTGGCAAAAATTTTCCTATTTTTAACGGAGCAATGTTGTTCCACTCTAATTATTATGAGCTTACACTAATTTTTTACGATTTGTGTCCATCATATACCTGCAAACATTTTTTGTTGATTATTAATTGTTATCAACCAATGAATAAAAAAATCATGATATCTGCTGCACATTCTATCTTAGTGTTGCCTATCTGCTGTATAATCTAATTGACGCAATACATTCTTCAACTGTCATACAAAGGTTAAAAATGGAGATGGTAATCCTAGCTAAAATCCGTCACCTGTGTTATTCACCAACATTCGATTTTACTATATTTATCGGAATCTTCCATCGGTGAATCAACACGAGTTTTGCTGCTTTATAAGAAATATACGCGTTTGGTTTTCCTAAGCTTCTAATGGCGATTGAAGAGGCACATCTTGTCGACATTATTTGATCCATGATGCGAGTTTAATAATTATTCCTCACTTGAATATCTGGGTTATCTAAGCGCAAATTTACGCTATTGGTTTGTGGGAAAAACCAATTTCCATCCACAAGACCCCATGCGTCCATCTTCGCGCATTCATGTGCTGCTCCATTTGGAGAGAAAAACGAGTCAAACCGCAAAAGTGCATTCCCGTCGCCTAGGTGACACAAGACGCGAGGAATAATTTTCCGGTAACCGCGTCCAACAAAACTCCCGATTTATCACCAACCCAACCCATCTCTCCCGGACCGAATGCTTCTCTTAGCGTTGGATCCGTTTGTCCGGAATCGGAACCGAAAATCCTCCAACTAATCTGATTCCAATTAGTCGGACGACTCGAAAGTTTAAATCCGTTGGCATTAGCGGTCCTACCGCCGGCCACTTTCGCGGTCGTCGGGTTGGGGGATGGGGAAGTCGGGAGGATTTGGGTAGGGTGCGGGGGGGAGGGGAGGAAGTTAAAGCAGTCGAGTCCTTCCAGAAGATGAAGGAGTAGAGGGGGGAAACTGTAGGGCGTCGGCGTGTGTCCACTGCGTTGGCTGGATTGTGGTGCTGGCAGTGGTGTCGAGGTCGACGGGTCAAAGGGAAACTCGCTTTGCGTCACGGGCCCCGTGCGGTCTTTCCGATCCCACCCTCTTTCAAGATCTTCCTTCCGCATGGATCCCTTAAGGGATAGGGAAACGACCGCCTCCTAATCACCTAGGTTTTGTGGCCATTTCGCTCCAACCTTGTACTTTTCCTCGAGGGGTCTACGAAAACCCTTGTAAGCGGACAGGAATGGGAGAGTTTGGGTGATGGTTGTCATCGGTGCCTCCGGGGGAGGAGGGTCGGAAGGAAAAAGCCCTCTTAAACGTGTACCTGTTGGACTGCTAATCGTTTTTCGTAAAGGGGCCTCTTTAAAAAATAGTATTCCTTTGAGAGGAACCGATGGATCGTGTCGGGGTGAAGAGGAAATATGTTTATAGTCATGGATTCCTCTGCGTCGTTAGGAAGAACGGCCCCTTTTTTGGCTGGGAGTACGGATGGGGGGTTGGGTCGTACTTTTAAGGGGATGTGAATGTTTGTCGGTTTAATGGGAACCCCATATGCACGACGTTCAGTCCGATCATTTCGATGGTTTATTGATTCCTTAGTTGGCCTCCAACGTTGGAACGGAATTTATTATCCGCCGAAGGATGATGGAATGGCTTTTATTGCTAGCTAAAACTGTTTCATTTAATGATGTGGCGGAAGGTTGGGTGCAATGCAAACTGCATTACCCGAGGACAAGTGTCGGTGATCCCTCTTTCGCTAAAGGTTAACGAATGCATACATATTCCACAACTGTATTGCCGAGTGATAACTCTGTCCGTGGCGGATGTATTTCCGAATTATTGGTCAGGTATTCGGTTCCGACGAGAAAAAGGTATATTGCTTTGAACTTGCAGTTTACCGTCTTGATGGTAACTTTCACTCGGGGTCTGTGAAAGTGATTAAAAGCGTGTAATGCGCTATAAAAAAATCTTTAAATCTAACGCAGCTTTATGCGTAAAGGGAGGTGGATATTTATATTTCAGTGTTTTGAAGAGGAGAACTTTTATCGTCGCATCCGTCAATATTGCTTATCCCCCTTTGAAAATTCCATCTCTGGCTCATTTATTCTTGCCGAAACGATGCTTCGGATGTCGTTTATTCAACGATTAACTTAAAGGCCCACTCTCGCTATACGCGTAATTTTGTGCGGGGCGAGATTATTTTTCTCCCCCTCCATAAATAAGCTTCGAACCCACCTATTTCATTAGACTTACCCAACCTCGTGAACACACGAATAGAATCGGTTCACAAATTTCGACGCCCAAACGACGTGAAGCAATTAGGGGGCGAGCGAACGCGTTTTTGATACCGTCTCGAGAACTTTTTTTAAATTTTTTTAACGACATCCCGCCATGTCGAAGTTCACTTTTCTTGGGAAGGAAAAAAAACTTTCCCACTTTCCCTCCCGCACTTTCTTTTGTAGACGCGGAAAGCACCATCTTTCCATCGCCGAAGCGATTTAATCTGATTAATAATCTGCATCCTTAAAGACGTTTCGCGGCGGAAAAGGAGGTGGGGGCGAATGGGGTGGAGCTGGAGGAAGCAGGGAGAAAGTGCTCATACTATAAGGAAAGGGAAGGAGTAGGAGAGAAGCACCGAGGTCTGAGTAAAAACCACTTAGTCGAAGGAAGAACGGGGTAGTCTAAGAAGTTTACACGGGAGGGCGGTCTGAGGAGGTGGAAACCCGCTCACGGTGGGTAGAGAAACAAAAGGGGGGCGGGGAGAAGACTATCGGGGGTATAAGGAGGCGGGGAATGGAAGGAGGGGGAAGGCGATAGTTATACGAGGTGGATAATAGATAATGGAAAATCTGTGATGAGCAGGGTAAACGATGGGAGGGGGGTGTGATGGTTGGAGTGAGAGGGAGAGTCGTTTTGGAGTGCGGTTTGTGTAAGGTAGGTGGTCCCGGATGATGTTTTTTTATAAGCGATGCGATGAGGAGAGTGGGAAGTTGGGAAGGGGAGGATGGGGAGGAAGGAAAGTTTGAGGAGTTAGAGTGTGTTTGTGGTGGGGAGAGGATAGTTTTACTGAGGTGAGGGTTAAGGAGGGGGTAGTTAATAATAGAAAAAGGGAGGGGAGAGAGATAGAGAGGAAATAAGAATTCTTCGCTACACATCCTTTCACGCCATTAATATTTATTAGGGAAATGATTAACTCGCTCGATTTATACTTATCTAATACCTCCTGACGTGTGAAAAGTCTTGACGTGGACAAGGGAAAAAATATTGCGGTTAAAATTGCTTTGGATCAGCTGATTTTTTAGAAGTGTCTCCTTTTCCGTCTCTGAAGCTGTTCGGATTTTAACCGCGTTCCTGTTAATTGATTAAGTTTGTTGTCGTCCTTGTGTGCGTAGCCCCTCAAAAATAGTCCAAAAACCTAATTTTTATTAAAAAAATGACCGGTATATATCCATCTTGCGATTTATTTTTCGAATTCGAATGGCGCGTCACGAAAATTAATTTTCAAAAAGTTAATGAGGTTAAAGTTGTTTTTTTCTTCACTCGGCGTTTTTTAACGAATGAAATTTTCCTCCATTAATACAGTTAACGGATTGATTTATCGGAGTGGAAGCTCATACGAGACCTTAAACCTTTATGTGGTAGATAATTAGATTTTCTGTTGGTTAAACATGTAGAACACATTAAGTAAAGTTGCGGCTTGGGGGTCTTAATTAAAAATTATGAGAGAGCGAGGGAGAAATCGACAATAATTCAAGGAAATGGTCGTTCTGTCAGTTTTTATGGATTTAGCGTCCATATTTTACGCGCGGGCTGTTTGGATATGTTTATAAAATAAATCAATAAGTTTCTTAATGTTATTTTGTCATCAATTGTGGTCGAGTGTTTTGCAGAATCCATTAGGTAATGAATTTATTATACCCTGTCACGAGTAAAAATAAACCAACAGGGCGGACTAAGAAACTTTATTCCGAGAGTCCTTACAGGTTCAGTAAACCGCTAATTATCTGTGGGGTAATTAACTAGTGATTCTGGAGTAAGTTAGAATTATCTATGCTATCTATTTAGAGGTACCGGTTTTGTGCGCCTATTTTGTAGACATTTACTTATGCTAGTTTCTTTTAATCTCGGCTCATAAACATCGCCCTGATGCCAAATACAATTAGCTCAATTTATCTTCGTTCTCATATTTATTGTTGCATGAGTTACAATAGTTGAGTTTATTGTTTATTTATAACTTTTTATTAATGTATTTAGTCTTCATCTTGGTGGATGCAATATTTGGCTTGCTTTGTTCTGAAATCGAATTGTACGGATTTTCCGATTATTTTTACTAGTATCGAGCTTGCCTTGGTAACATATTGACGCGGATAATAGCGATTTGTATGTACCGTTTCAATTCAAAGTTCGGAAGAATAGAAAACAGCCCTCTAAAATAAGCAGGTTACACGTAAATGAAGCACCTCTTCCCATAGTATATACTGGACCACAAATGGGATTCAAATATAAATAAAACATGAATATTTATTTCCTCGCCGGATTGATGACGCCCACTAAACCTTTGACGCGCTGAAATTTTTTTATAATTACCCAGCCAGTATTTAGGAAGCGGTGAGGAAATTTTAAGGTTCGGTGGTGGAACGAAGGAGTAGGGTTAAATAGGAACGGGCTGTGATCTCGGCAGTTTCTTTTTTGAGCGAGTAAAGGGTTTGAGGTAGAGTGGAGAGGGTAAGGAAACGAGTTACTGGATCAGAAGCGGAAGGAAAAGGGAAAGCGTTGAGAAGCGAGGCAAGTCTATGGAGTAAGGGCGTCAGGGGTGAATGTTTTAAGGATCGCGGCGTCGAAGCTTCAACCGTAAGAGAAATAAAGATGGGGGTTTCGAGATGATTTGGGAGCGGAGGGAGAGGGGGAGGGGGGGTTAAAAGTTTGACGGTAGCATCGCGGTGGTTTTGGCGAATAGAGGGAGGGATAAAGGAGGAGGGAGGGAAAGGGGCGAAGAAGACGAATTGAGAGCCTCAACACCATTTTCGGAAGTTGGAAGATGCGGCGTCGCTAATGTTTATGGAGTTTGTTATGAGTGGAGAAAGGGAAGGGGAGGATGAGCAAAGGGAGAATTCGGAAAGGGTTAAAAAGAGGCCAAAGGGTAGTGAGTGAGAGAGGTAGGTTAGGAAGAAGGAGAGGGTGGGAATAGGAGGAGTGTATGTTGTTGTTGTGGAGAGAGTGAGAGTGGGGCGGAAGGATGACGATAAGAACGGTGGAAGAGGGTGTATGAAAGGGATGAAAGAATGGGGAAGAAATGATGATACATCGAGGCTTTTTGTGTGGAGGAAGGGAGGTTTTCGGGGTGGGGAGGGGATGATGAAAGGGTGTGAAGAAGTATGGCGCGATAAAAGAAGGAGAAAAAGTTAAGCAGTTGAAATACACCCTAGGTGATGGAAACATTAGGGCAGGTGGCGTGAAACAGTGTAGTGCATAAATTAAAACCCAAGGGGGTGGTCGGGGGAAGAAGGAAGGAAAGAACGCCGTGGGTAATGATGAAGCGGAGTTGAGGTATAAGGAGTTTAGGTTGAGGGCAAGGAAGGGATAATAAAAAGGAGAATTTGAAATCTTAAATAATAGGGACGGCAGCCGATACTCTGTATTAACTCCAATCGATTTCAAATGATGGAGTGTACGTTCAGTATACAAAGCTGCCATCATATGCAGTAATTGATTACAAAAAATTATCGAAGCTTTTACCACCCAGGAAGGCTGCTTTATAACTGAAATTCGAACTTGATTTTCTCGACCATTTTTTAAGTATTCGAGTTGTCTTCTTTATTAACATTTGAATTCCAATTTTGAAATGCGCTCGGTAATTCATTGTTTCAATCAGGGGAGATAGACTTCATACCAGGTTGCCTTCTGTAACAGATAACCCCTCTGGGATGGCGGAGTGGATAGAGCGTTGGCCTTCCAAGCAGCGGTCACCGGTTCGAACCCGGCAGTGTCCCGTTCCCTAATTGTGCGCTTCGAGGAGACCGCGCAAGTCAGCGCTCCGTCCTTCGGAAGGGATGTTAAGAAGTTGGCCCCCTTGGTGCTCTTCGTTAAGATTAAGGCTAATGCCGTCACCGGGTTTCCCTCCATTATTGTTATTGTGTCTGCTGTAAAAGGAATAGTGGTTATAATAATCCAAGAGGTTAATTAGTGAGAAATACAGAAACACACATAATAATCCATCTTCATTTGAACTATTTTTCTGAAAAAGGTATCTTTATGAATATAAAAATTAGCACACATTTTGATAACTTACCTAAAGAACTTGCTATAGGGGTAGTTATCATATCTAGTTTCGAGTGCAAGCGTTTTGTATCAGAATCCAGCCAAGAGTATGGTCGAATATGTTTGTTGTCATTTACATGCTCAGTTAAGTGCTGTTTACCAGAGTTTAAAAAAATAAGCAACAACTGAAAATTCGCTGTTAAAAATCGACCAATATTGTTCAAAACGGGATGTGAAATCGGCTAAAAAAATAAACGGTTGAAAATGTAAACCGGCTTCAGAAATATATGTATCACGATTCAGAGTTTAGGAAAAAAGAATTAGGGCACGGAAGAAGATAACGAAAAGAATAGGATTTCAAGATGTGGTTTTAAAAAAAGGAAAACGCAGGAAATGTAGGGAGGAGGAGAAAGAGGGAGAGAACGGAAAGAGGAGGGAGTTAAATGGAGTTTGGAAGAAAGTTGGAGGTTAAAAGTGAGGCGAAGGAAGTGAGAAAATGATGAGGAGAGAGAGAGTGGAAGAAGGAGGCTAAAAAAGAGAGGCGGAATGAGAATGCGGAGGTTTTGATGGCGGGAGGTAAGCGGGGAGAGGCGGGATAGGAAGAGGGGGGAGCAACATAATGGCCTGAATGCGTGAAGTTTTCCGAGGGAAAGAGAGCTCTGGAATTAAGATTGAACACGAGTTAGACGGCTAGAATGAGGGGATGTTGTGGAGAGCTTTATGAAAAAAAGAAGACGAAGAAGAAAAAGTAGATTCATTAAGTGACCGGAAAATGTGTTCGGAACGCGGTTGAAAGTCTTAGGGTCTCTCCCTCTCTCCCTTGCTCCCTCTCCTTCTCTCTCCCTCTCTCTCCCTCTCCTTCTCTCTCCCCCTCTCTCTCTCCCTCTCCTTCTCTTTCCCTCTCCTTCTCTTTCCCTCTCTCTCTCTCTCCCTCTCTCTCCCTCCCTCTCCCTTCCTCCCTCTTCCTTCTTCCTTCCTCCCTCTCCTTCTCTCGGCGGGAGTGATCAATCTTTTCTTTTGGATTTCACCGAAAAATTCCTTCTCCCATCGTAACGAAACCACGCATACTATCGGCAATTTTTTTTTAAATTAAGACTAAACTTTGTAAATTACACGTAATTCTGTGGGGTTTAATCATCCATTTCGTCCAGTAAACCAAAAATGTTTTGTTTGTTTTTGTCGGTTGTTTTATTTAATTATACGCTGTCTTTAAAACAGCTATTCAAATAATAACTCAGAAAATATGATTTGTATACTCGTGTTATTAACTTTTTTGGAAAGCGCTTGATGCCTTATCGCATTATTGGTTCATTATACCGAGTGCATCATTTTTATTGGCCTTGATAAGTTTATCTTGTCATTATATCTGTATTTTTTAATAATATGGATAACTTTTTTAATCTTTCTATTGGTAATTTCTAACATGTAATATTCAACCAGTCATATTTTTTGTAATTATTGTATTAAATTAAAAAAACACGAATTCTTGAAGATTTTTGTGACCTGAATCTTTCGCCGTGGTTTCGAAATATCTAAGATTCTTTTTCCAAACTAGAAAAAGCGTTCGTCACCATTATTTTGATGATAGATTAAACTTTTTGGAAGTTATTTTTCATCAGATGTGTCAGAAGTGTCAGACGAATCGACATTTGCCATGAAATATTACATTTATTGGAAAAAATGCAATAACAATGCCATGTGAGGGAGACAGTATCATAGATTGTTGAATATTATATTATTTAGATATCTGGGTGACATTGCTTAAGAAATAGTCGATAAATTTCATAGATTGAATTCGGGTATGTTACCCCTGTTAAGCTGTCATAACAAGAGGGTTTAGAAAAAAATGGAGGCAACCTAAAGCGCGCAGGTTGGAATGCTTAAAAAATGTGATCGCGAAATTGATTTCTCGACTTTCCTTTTTGCGGATGATCCCCCATGTATAACGACCAGATCCGTTCTACCGATACGTTCTGTGATTTTTTTCGTTTTCGGAATCCCTCGACTCGTGAATAAATCCGACGAATTACAATCACTCATTGTAAAGCAAACAGGAGCCATACTTTTATATCGGGAAACTCAACGACGCCCATGAATTTGGAGTTTAAACACTTATCAATTATTTTGATGAAGTGCGCGTTTCCCTAGCGAGCAATCGGGCTGTTTTGTACCTGTGTGCGTGAGTGCGTGCATGAGTGTACATGCGTTTTCCCGCGCGCGGGAGAAAGACGTGGAGAGCCATTCATCGGCGTCCTACGTATGAGAGAGAGAGAGAGAGGAGAATTCTCGAAATGACATCCGAAATCTCCGCCGTGCTAACGACCGTCGCACGTTTCTAAATATCGTTCTGCCCCCTATTTATTGTCCTAATTTGAAAACGTTTCATTTGCTCTGGTGAACGTGTATGCGAGAGTAAATTTATAAGCGTTATGTTCCCTAGCGGCGCAAAATCATTCCAACGAGAACCAATTAATTCAGTAATCCACTGTTGGATCCGCTGTTTTCCTCCTCTTTCCCCCTCTCTCTCTATCCCTCCTCCTCTCTCTTTCTCTTTATCCACTCTCTTCCTACTCCACTCTCTTCCTCCTCCCTCTTCACTCTTCCTCCAAAACACGTCCTCTCACTCACTCTACTAGCACAATTATCTCTTGTTTTTCTCTATCCCTCTTTCACTCCCCCTCCCACCCTCTCTCTCGCACTTTCCTTAATTTCTTCTCCATCTTCCTTTCCTTTCCTCCATCTCTCCCTTCCTCTTCCTCTCTCCCAACATTTCTCCCAACATCTCTCTCGCTCTCTCCAAACATCTCTCTATCCACTCTATTTATCCCACACACACACTACTCACACCATTATATCTCATTTTTCTCCATCTCCTTCTCTTCCACTCAACTCCTCTCCTCGATCCCTTTCTCCCCTATCACTCCCACATTTCTTCCCGTTTCCCTCCGTCTTTCTATCAATCTTTACTCCATTTCTCCCCTCATCTCTCTCAGCTTCTTTCTCTCCATATCACTCTTCCTCACTCTACATTTCTCCTTTCCTCTCTCTCCATCCCTTTCTATATATCTTTCACTCCTCTTCCTCTATATCCCTCTCCCCCCCATTTCTCTCCCTCTCCCCTCATCTCATCATTCCCTCCCTCTCCATCCCTCTTCTTAGGATATCTTTCATTTGTATTTTATTAATTTCATTCTATTTTTTGTCTACCGTTTACTTTCACAATTTCTATTATTCATATCGATGACGAAGGGTTAAATGTAAAAATGAAACTCATGGTCTAAATTTCTCGTCCGAATAAAGACGATTACCTACCTATATACCTAAACCTCATTCACTTGCTCTGATCCTATCCCTCCCTTTCTATATATCCTATTTTCCCTACCTTTTTTCCTCTTCCTCTTTCATAATTCGGCGTTGGTACAATTGCGGCACCTTCATTTCGAATCAATTACGAGTTTAATGAGCGCAATGAAGGAACGGAATTAAACAGTTTCCCTCTTCCCTTTTCCACCAGCTCCTTTAATATATCGTTGCTGATGCTTATGAAAAAAAGGGGAACAGCCTTTTTTGATAGTACCAAAAAAAAGAACGCCGAGGTCTTTTGGAAAACGAATGGCCATCTAGATTATAAGGGCTCCAGCATCGTTACCTCGGATTGATGATACCCTAATGGCCCAATTTAAAAATATAACGAGCGAATCTGTGATGGGACTGCATTAAATCTTGTGTTATACTCGTCAAATGACCTGTCGTGCAATTTGTGTCAAATTATTATGTAATGCTAAATGCTCCTTCCCTCCGCATCTCCGGAATTAATATTCGACCTAATGGGAGGAAAAATATAGAACGCCATATCTCGTCTGACATCTATTTCCTTCCCCAAATTATACCGTGGAGATGGTCGGGTGGGTAAATAGCTATTGAATAAGTATAGACCACGAGAGGTTAAAACGGGAGTCACTAAAGTAGAAGCACGAGAAGAATTCAGAGATTCTTGCCTAGATACGTGCGGAAACTATTCGTGTCCCTTGCTGGAATATAGTTAAATAGAAAATACTACGATTATTATCAACTTCTATATTAACCTTTTATATATTCCGCTCCCAAAGAATGCTTAGTTACCAATCACTGACACTTCGAGCCCAAAAGTATTCTGAAAAGTCTCTCCTAGAAGGCGACCATATTATTAAGCATTGATCGCAGCGTTCCTTGCATGAATTTCAATTAAAAATACCTTATGGTCCTTCCTTTTAGGGCATTTGATAGTACTGCCATCTTTTAAACTGTCACTTAAAAGGTTACTAAGTAATGGATATCTATTTTGTGTTACTGGAGAGTTTTTCTAAGAGAATTTTCTATTTGAAGAAGTTCGACTTCGTGATTTTGGAAAATGTGCGCGATTTAGATGTCCAAGGCTCCTAAATCGTATATTTTATTAAATTCTGTATGCCTGTAGTCTGTCATTTATAGTCGGCCATACGGTTACGTATAAATCTCGTATTAATGCACAGGATACCACCCAGAGTAGGAAACTTGTTGAAATTTGCAACTTGATGATTTGAAAAATTTCCTGGACGCAAATTTCAAGATAAAAAATATAAGTTTGTTGAATATCTACCTAAAACAAAGACCCACGTTTCCGAAAATATATGGAGTCTTATACCTCAAAAATTGTTGCGAGAAAAAGTTAATTTCCCAAATCTTCGCTCCGCTGTGTATCAGGGGAGAAGATCCTACGTCCAAGAAATATTCTGAATAAAAAGCGACCTTTTTATTGATCATTAATGTGCAGTCGATATTATACAAAAATATTTTACAAAAATTTTCAGCAACATTTTTTCTTCATAAAACTTTGGTAGAAAATTAAAATACCGTGACTTCCTTCGAAGAACTAAAAGGAAAAAATATATCGAATAAAAAAATTAATTAAGAAAACTATGCGCAGTCAAATGCACGGTTTACGTAAACCTCTAGTATATAATCGCTCGTCCTGGAAGAGTTAAGCGGATGGGAAATTCGTATCGCGAATTTAATGTATTCGTGTCGATGGTGTACGCGTAACTACCGCCGGCTCTGGAAACAATGAACGCGCCACCCGTCAGAGGACATAGCATTGTTGCGAGTGACGTGGGAATTCCCTCGATGACGGGATATTTATTGATTTTCAATTGCAGGTGCAATTGTTAGACAGCGTAACGGTTTCGGAATGAAAATGGCGTAAATTTCAAGAGGGCGCGTTGTTGTTTTCGGCTTTTCAAGTTATCGCGGTTTCTAATTTGTGAGCGCAGGTCTAGGAAGGTAATTGATACTGAATGGAGTTTCCTTTGCTTGGCATACCATGTATGAATACGAGATTTCTTCAGTTTAGCTCCCATAACTGCGCACAGACGATATATTACCGACACAGAAAACAGAACTTAAAACGCACATATCCATCAAAATACCAAGGCGACACACACACACACACACACGAGGTTTGATCAAAAAGTTCTAAGACACAATGTATTGCAAAGGAAGAGTTAAAGGTAATGAGCCAAAATGCTGCAGCATAGACAATGACGTATTACATGGAGGAGTGGTGCCGCTTCCCACTCCACCAAACCAGTTCTGAGCAGAGCATTGTCAGTCGCAGTCGTAATGGATAAAAAAAGAGCAACGTTTGTGGATCAAGTTCTGTGTGAAGAATGGGAAAAAACGGAGCAAAAATTCTCCGAATGCTAAGAACTGCCTATTGCAATGCTTACTTAAGCAAGCCAGTTGCTTATCAATGGATAAACCGTTTCCAACATGGCCGAGAATCTGTGAACGACGACCCATTTTTAGGCCGTCCGTCAACTTCACGCAGTGATGAAATGGTTGCTAAAGTGAATAAAAAAATTTGTTCTGATCGATAATTAACCATTAGAGAAATCGGCAATGAACTGGAGATATCATACGGATCATGTCAGACGATTTTGACTGTTAATCTTGACATGCGTCGAGTGTCTGCGAAAATTAGTCCCAAAACTGTTGAGTGATAACCAGAAACTTTGCCGTAAAGAAAAGTGCAAGCAAATGAAAATGAGGGTGGAAATGGACATTAATTTTAATCTCATTTTTTCTATTTTCTAAAATAAAAATGAAGCTAAAAGGTTGAAGATTTTGATGTCATTCTAACAAATCCAACAGAATGTGACCTTGGAACTCGACAACCTCAAAGTTGAAGACTTCCAGCGATGCTTCCAGAAGTGGTAGAAACATTGGATCATCTATATATCAATGGGAGGAGACTACTTTGAAGAAGACAGCTAATAATAATGTTTTATGTTATTTTTTGTAAATGAAGTCTTCGAACTTTTTGAGATCAGACCTCATATATATATATATATATATATATATATATATATATATATATATATATATATATATATATATATTCACTTAAGGAAAAGAAAAGGTAGTGATGAGGTTGGCAACAAGGTGATGAAGGAATCCCAGCGGATACTTACCAAGTTGGCATGCTGCTGGGGGCGTCGAAGAGACATACGCACACAAGAAAAACACACGAAATATATATAATACATATGCGATAAAGTAAAAATGTTGTTAATTGAGATAACTGACCCGCTTTAATTTTAATCACCGGTGAAGTTTCTTACACATGAATTCTTAGTCTTAGGTCGTTTTACGGACAAAAATATGCGATTACTTATTACTTGCGCATTATCATATGCCAGCTGTTTTAAATAATATAAATCTATTAATTGTTTAACTAGCTTTTTCTTTACGATACACATGCAATCTTTCCCATTGCAGAATTTAAACTCACGACCCTAGCAACAACCTCTCTTTTCTGTATTACCATTTACTTGTTTTTCCCAGTTATTTAATCTTCTTGTTTAGCTTCTTCATGTAACGCCTGTTCTTCTTCATCACGAATCGTGTTTGCCGTCGTTTTTTAGTAGGTAATTGATCTATACAGTTCTAGGATGGAAATTTCTTTATTAATGACGGTAAGATTACAATTTGATCAAGTATTTACAAAGTGAACGACTCGGGCATAATCCTGCTTTAGATATAGAGATACCCCAATCTAAACATTTGTCTATTTATCATAATTATTTACCTTTAAAATTCCATTATAAAATTATCGGTTAGACTTAAGCACGTAAAATGACTTAGTTCGCTTTTAAACCGCTTTCAGGCAATGGCACGGCAACCGTGCGTTACAGATAAGTAAAAGGAACTGGCCTGATGCTATACTACCTGCGTAATTGCTCCTCAAAAATGACGGGTATACATGATTAAAGCGTTAAGTTAAAATTTATGCACTTCGCATTCTCCCTCCCTCTCCCTCTCTCTCTCACTCACACTCTCTCCCTCTCCTTCCCTCTCACTCCCATTTCCTCCCCTTCACTTTCCCCTAAATAATTAGCTCTCCCTCAGCGTGACGGGATTACAAACAGCGTATTATTTATATGGGGGTTATGTGCTCTTGGTTCTTATACCACTGGTGGTGCATATAGATGAGCGTGACCAAATAACAGACATAGCTTATTATTTATATGGATATTAATTCTCCTACTGATTCCGCGATTACTTGGAAAGGAATATTATCTGCTGTGATTCAGGCGTTTTCATTTCAATCGATTCGATATTTTTCAAGGAAAGGTGCGCGTACCCGCTTATTCCTACAGGCCAGTGCCACCAATTGAAGCAGCGATGGACTAAGTAATGCTCGATTAACCTGATTTGGGAAACATTTAAGCATTTGCGAGATTTGCAACTCATGATAAAGTTTTATGGCAAACGGTAACCCGATTTAATTAAGTGAACTATCACCTGAGGTGCAATTAAATGTTGTTTTCTCATAGATCGAAATTGATTTTCGTTTCCGATAAAGGTTTTGCTCTCTATTATCAGGAGGATATGCAAGAACCAGCGTTTGTTGTTATAATTTAGCCGCCATTGAGATCGATCGCTCCATATGAGGGACGGAAGCCCTTCACATTCTTTTAAAATACGCGCTGACCCAATAACGAGCCCGCATTCCATTTTCCTGATTGGAATTACTTTGCGTATGTGTGATCAGCCACTTTTACCCACCATCCCGTATCCGCTGACGGGCGATGAAAATACAATATTTGCATCGTGCTTTCCTAATCATTGGTATCGTTTTGATGATTCGAATTAGACGCAATTCGTCTATTTTCGTGGCGGGCCATTTTAAAAAAATGTCGTATAAAAAATAAAACTTTTCGCACGTAACTATCAAAGCGCCGCCGCGGACTTTTCGATAATTAAAGTAAACGGGTGGCTCTCAAGCGTTTCGATTCAAAATTAATTAGCTACGGAGAAAAAAAATCGATTTCGAGTTATGGTTATTGATAAAACTGCTTGAAAATGTTAACGCTGCAGCTTACCTTTTTGGATGGAATTTTATAATAACGCCCTATGAAGGATTACTTTTAATTAAGCATAAATTTTTCTCAAGTTTAAAAAAAAAATCCGAAAACATTGACTTAATTAACGAGATGCAAAAATCTGCCTATGTATCATTTTAGTATTTTTGGTGCTGAGTCTGTGATAAATTCCTAATCTGAGAGAACTCCTAAATTCAAAAAAATCGTAAATACTCCTATCATCTCTCTTATTGTAGCGTAACCAGTTTTTCTATTAAGTCCACTGTACCACATCAAAAATTGGGTGCAAATATTCCTCCTACTCTATTGAAAAATCTTTTTGAATTTGGGGTTTCAATGCAAGAATCATCCATCATGAATCAACGGCCATTGCATAATCGTCATTAGCTTTCGACATCGCGTACTCTATGAATTTCTCTCCAGCAATTCTTGTATTCTTGAATGAATATTGCCCCTTAGAAAGTTTGTGTGGTCTTTTTCATTGCATGTACGTATCAGGACAGATTTTCACGTGAATTATTATTCTTAGTATGAATTTTGCATTTTATGTTGCATGTCAAAGTGCATTTTTCTCTTATAAATCATTTTCTTCTCTTGATACCGTTAAATGGAAATTCACGTAATTATATTTGACTGACACATTGATCGATAGAGCAATTTTACTTAAAGCGTAAACTTCCAGAAAGTAAATATTCATCTGATGTTATTTTTGAGATTTTTTTATTTGATTTAATAATATTTATGTAGATTCTATTTCCTTTGTGTAATCATTTCTGGTCCACTTATTATTTACGCTTATATGTTAGCACACATTGACTGACGACATTCGGTTTTAAATAAAATCAAAATTGCACAAGACAGCCATATCACGGATGCTAAGGGTATCATTTATTACGACGAATACAATATATATAGATTATTTGATAATATTATGACTACGCTTTCAATTATTTTAGGTAATTTTTGTGCTATCCATATAATACCTTCTCTTTTTAGCATACTTATCCGCATAAAAAGATTTCTTGGTTACGTTGTTGAAATATAGTTAAACTCCGATTATTCGTGTTGGTATGAATCGTTTCTTCTGGCGTAAGTTAGAATTTTCTCAATTTTCAGACATGCATTTTTATGCACAAATTTTATGCCTAGTAAGTAATAAGTAATTTTATTAATTTAGTCATTGTTTGGTCGTGATTCTTGTCAACAGCACTAGAATGCCCGATAGCGGTGAGTTCAGTTATTTCCTGCTAGCGCGTTTATTTCGTTTCTTACGACCTTTTGATTCCCTCTTACTTACGCACAATGGGAATCTAAGAGATAATGCAATGAGTAGTTGGTCAGTTACAAAAGTTTAGGAGTAAAGGTGACTTCTTATAATGTTATTATTTATTTCATGAATCTGTGTTTAATAAATTCGTTGTGTGCATACATATCATCTCCATTTGGCTGAATAGAATGTTTGATTTGTTTTGGTATTCAAATAAATGAGTGCAATGCTTGCAGATATTTTAAATGATATCCTCTTGGAATTTAATTCTTCGCATTATCCGAGCTCAACACAGTCAGCGCCACGTGTCGGCGGCGAAGTGGTTTAATAAACGTGTCATTTTCATACCCTCGAAGATCGATTTGAACCCCGGACCTTCAGGTTGAAGTGTGGGCAGTGCCGTCCGGGTCATCCCAATGAAATGCTGATCCCGATAATGCGCCGCCGATTATATTTTACGTGTTTTTTTTTGCTGGGAATAAACGTCATCCGGCAAGATATATACCCGAACGCCGAGCCAGCCGTCGTACTTTGGAAATATGCTCCGGTACATTTTTTTACTGCGACGGTGCTCAAGCGAGAATAACGTATCCAATACACCGGTATTTTGATTTTTTTTACGTCCGAATCGTCATTTCAGGGACTGGATGCCTCTCTTTCTCTCCGTCTCTCTCTGTATCTCTTTCTCTCCCAGTTTTTTTTGTTTCGACGAAGCTCCCCGACGCGAACGCTTCGGCCATTCCCACAATCTACTCGCTCCGTATCCATGAATCACCGTCAAGTTTTTCGGCCCTAGGGCGAAACAAATGAAGGAAGTGAAGCGTTTGCGGGATATGTAAATGAAGGATTTATGGTAGGGATATAAAACAGAGGGAGCCGCGGTAGCACGGGACGTAAAGGAGTTTTCGAAAGGATGTCCCGGGAGTGGAGAGGGAGAGAGGAAAAAAAGGCCTTTGGGGAGGAAGGGAGTTACTGATTGGCTCGAGAGATCGGAAGGGGGATACGGATTTGTGGGAGGGTGAGGAGAAGAGTGGAAGTGTGGGTGGGGGATGATGGGGGGAAGAGTGGAAGTGTGGGTGGGGAAGGGGGGAGTGCGGGTGGTCGAAGGTGGGGTGGGGATGGAGGGGGCGTGGATGGGTGGGGTAGGAGGAGGTGAGAGCTCGTAGGAGGGGAGGATTATTCCCTAACAGTGTAGGAGCGATTGCGTTAAGGACGGAAGTCGGCTGGGATGTTTTTTTAAGATGGAAGTCCCGTGCGTGCGGGGTGTAGGCGGGATTTTCTTTGGGATAGGAGATCAAGGGAAAAACCGAAAAAAAATAAAGGCAGCCAAGTTTTTTTTCTTCGTTGGCGAGTTGTGCGAGTGAGAACTAAGAGGAGAGAGAGAGAGGTAATAGGAGGGTAAGAAGGATGGAGAAAGAGAGAGAGAGAAATGGAGAGTTTTGGAGCCGATGTCGTATTTTTCAATTTCCCCTTCCCCGAGGAAACTTTTTTAATTAAGAATTTCCCCCAAAAAAATATAAGACGAAAATGGCGGGAGGGAGTTTTTTTATTTATTAATATTTTGTATCCACTCCCAAGGTTTTTAAAAAAATATTTCGTTAATGTGTTTCTTTTTATCCATATCGTGTCATGTTTTTTATATTGATACGGCCCACGCTTATTATGCCTATGAAGAAAGGTCGTATTTTTTTAACGTCACTTTGCGGACGTGTTCTCGTCGTTCCATTAGATGCCATCCCGACTCTATGTAAAAACTTTTTTATCGATATCTTAGGCGTTCATTGCGTCGCTGCACTTATTTTAGTGGAAATCCAAAATATAAAACCGGGACTTTCACTTCCGAGCAAAATTGTAAATTCTGAGAATGATTTTCTCTGAAATGCATTCAATTTATGTTGAAAATAAGACAAGCAAGCACGCCCGCGCGCATGCGCACTCTGATGCACAAACACGCGCGCATAAATACATATATTCGAAGTTGTGCAAGTTGTAAATTAAAACTTAATTGGAGATTAAATTTCAATTAAATATCTTAAATTGGCTAGCTAATATAAAAATACAAATTGATGCAATTTTGTGGAAGTATTGGCAACGGGGGAGAGAGTGACTGAAGGAAGGAGGAAGACAGACAGGCAGACAAACTACTTTATTTAGGGCAAAATTGAGACTATATAATCCCTTCTTACATTTAACCCTTTTGTCATATAATTACATTATTTAAATATTTAAAATAATTTAATTACATATGAATTACAATGAAATACATATTAATTACAAGTTAATTATATGTTGGTTATTAGATCATAGATTATATTGAATATTGTTAGTTTTGTGGGTCAAAAAACTGTGTATCAGCTATGTTTTAGAGAGATAGTGGGAAGAGGGAGAGTGAGAATGAGACAGAGGGAGGGAGAGGAGGTGGAATGGAAGACATTACATCAATAGCATTTGTAAAATTATGGCTATTAGTTTTTTGTTTCATTTAACAATATTTTTAATTTTACAAAAATTTCCGCCTTTCTATTAAAAAAACTAAAATATAGATAAATGCGGTTAATTTGATGATCCGTAATTTTTGCTTGCAATATTCGCTATTAAAGTTGTAATCGACATTTATTTTTCAAGACTCGAAAAGGTTAAGGTATGCCTTAACAAAAAGTTTCAATTTTAGTTTCAACACTTCACGCCTATCCGTCATTCTCGACGGGCAATCATCCATGTAATTCGAATACTTATGTACCTTCTCCCACTACCATTACTTTTGGAAAAATGCAAGGAAGCTGTCCTCCGGCGGACGCTAGGCTAGGCCGTCACGGAGTCGTAATTCATCCCCATTTTGATTATTGCGTTGTTATTGACCGGAGAAATTCATCAATTGCGCGGAGTGTCAGTTGCACGGCCGCGTTATAAGGCGGTTCAAATCTCTCTCGTGTTTCTCGAGACCAGAAATCCTGCAGGTAGGGCCTGCTTTCGTAGACCCCGTAGAAAATCTGGCCTTTTTCCCCGTAAAAACCACCAACTCCTCGCCTCGCATTCGCATTGTTCAAGCTCGGAGCATTGGCGTTTACTAGGCCGTTCATAACCAAATAATCGAGCGTGAGGAGATGATAGAATTTGAGCAATTTCGAGAGATTTTTTGTATTTCCTCCGCATTCTGGAAGTTCTCTGCTATGCACGCGACTCCGTGAAACGGATAAAAAAAATGAACATTACACAACGGAGCCTCGTTTTCAGTAATTTAACCCCGCATAAAATTTATTTATTTATTTTTATTTAATTTCTCAAACCCTCAGCTCTGCCATCTTGCACTATTTTATTTATTAATTCATTCAAGTGCCAGCGTATGGTTGATATCTTTCTCTCAGACCCAACCCATTTGATTATGATTTCATTTAATTTTGAAGCCTAGGGAGTGAGAGGGAAGATTAAAGAGGAGAGGAGTGGGGAAGAAAAGACTGAAAGGCTCATGGCGTGACTGCCCTTTTTCTACAGGGCTAAGAAGACAGGCGGCGATTTTTATCACGCAAACTCGTTTTCATTCTCCCTCTGTCACACACATTTCCTAGGAACGTCCTATATGCTATTTCGTTGAATTTTACATCAAACACCTATCTGCGTCTTATTCACCGGTATTTACATAAAGTATATATATATATATATATATATATATATATATATATATATATATATATATACACACACACAGGGTACAGAAATTTAATGGTTTTCGCTACATTATAATAAATTTGTCGTAATTTATTTATCTAGGTTTTTATGGTTTTTTAAATTTCACTAATATATTTTTCAGTGAGTCCGTCCGTCACAGTACCGTGTCCGATAAACACTTCCACACCGTTAAAGTTAGAGCGACCAAATTTTTAAGATAGTTTTGGCTGGTGACGGTCATGAGCCCTATTTATTTTGGGATCCGTTTACCTTATAGCAGGATTTTTTAAAAATCCTTACTATCTATACGGGTCCGTTACTACGGTAAATTTTTGTTTTGTTTACGTTGCTACAGTAAAAAACCCGCCCTAAATATCTGATTCATCAGTTCTTTCCTTGCTTGTTTGTCTCTCTTCATTTTGAAAGGAATTATGTATGTTTGAGTCCAAAATTTTGGGAAAAAAGTGCTCCCTCTACACCGGTGCTTACGGTACACAAATACACACAAAAACAAACATATCGTTTGAGCAAGGTGGTCTTACTCAGTCTTAACACGAGCCGTCGGATAATTAAACGGAGAAACGAGAGAATGCCCCCAAAAGGAAAAGAAAATTCGCGTGCGCTCAGAGACACGTGCATGTTCCTTACCCGTAGTTAAAGTTAATTGACACGGCTTAAAAACGTGAGCAATGGCAATAAGAAAAAAGGGTTCTCTTGAGGCTCAAAAGACGAGGAGAATAGGTGTTCCGAGATGCATCATTTCGCCCTCTTTCTCTCGCTCAACAGTACATTCATTTCTTTCTAGCTTGCCGACGGGGAACGTTGAATCCGCGAACACCGTGTAACACGGATCTCTCACTACTACTACTACTGCGCCTCTTCACTCTACTTTTTTGCCCGCCCTAATTATCCCAACTTTCCCTCACTTCGCTCATTTTCGCCAGGTCTTTTTCTTCTCTACCTCCCCCCTCTTTAATTAAAATTCAAAATAAGAACGAATCCGTAAAAATAATACCACGGTGTTTCTTTTGCTAAATTGAGTCGGTCCCTTTTATTTTTAAAGGTGTTGTTTTTCTTGCTGCGCAACTCGTCCGTGTATTTTAACGATGAAATGATTGTTTTCTTTACTTGATTTGAGAACGTAATATGGATATTATGTTTTAACATTCATATTAATATTCTGCTTAATGTTTGAGTCATGGGTTGTTGCCATTGTGTCATTGAAGCATATCTACTCTCTTATGAAAATTTCCGTTCGTCCATAATATCGCGTCAGGGAGGATAGTCCAGTGGGGTGGACCGATTCTAAATGTTATTGCTGAACATTTCCTTTTTCTCTGTGATAGATTCCGTGGCTCATAAACACCATTACTTATACGTATAAGTTAAAATCCTACGTGCTAATTGCATATAGGACTAGTAAATTTATCGAAGTGTTTCTGTTAGCATATATTTCATTTCCATTTCCCAGTCTGAGTAGTTATGTACCTACGCCGAGATTTTAAAGGTACTTGCTTGGCATACTTTACTTATTCGAATAAATTGTACAGAGAAAATAATTAGGATACCGTATTGTAATAAATAATTAAATACGTATAATTTTAGGAAATGTCTAAAATAACTTCAGGTTAATTATACCTACTAACTATGGTGCTTACATTTTGAAGATATTAGTAGGTTTTGCACCATCAAATAAAATCGCTGAATCTGATTCTGTGATTTGTCTTGCCTGTTAAATAACTCTAGCAAAAATCTAATAGTCTTCCCAATACCGAGAATTTCAGAATGCTATATTTTAATAAATTATTACGCACAAATTACCCTAGAAATAGCATAAATAACATATGTGATTTAGTAATTTTATTTTAATGTAGAAGTTTTATTATGTTTCTCGCCTAAGATTTATGAGATGCCAGTAGATACATTAATTTACATACCAGTTGTTAATAGCTTATGATAACTGTCTTTAATATTGAATTTAAAAAAATATTTTACCTTCATCCAAGAAATTACACCAACAATCAAGGAGAAATCTCCCGCCTTTTTCCGAACAGAAAATTAAGCCGTAGAACCCAAATACGTAATTTTCCTCGCCAAATAAAAAGCGCTTGCCAATATTGCATCATATTAAACGTCGAAAGGCCAAGTTTTCTAACCATTTTCGCCATACTTGTGATTCGTGCTGCTATTGGGGAGGGGAAGGGTGGGAAAAATACCGTTCTCATCCTCTATATTTATTCCATCTCCTGTCTCTTTTCTGCTTATACTCCTCTCTCTCTCTCTCTTTCTCAAATTAATCGACCCAATGATTAGTTTGGCCACTTTTGTTTGTTCCTATTTTCCAGGATTCATTTCTCATCGGAGTCCCTCTCGGTTTTTTTATCCCGCTGATATCACTCACGTTGGCCGCAAAAGGGAAAGAATGGGAGCGTAGGAGTATAAAAAGGCACCTTTTACGTGCTCGCGATGTTCGGTCGTTTTAATGCCTGTTCGGTCCTCTCCTGGAGAACGCCTGAATAGGGCCACTTTAATCTACGGCTTCTTCTCTCTCTACCTCCCTCTCTCTGCCTACCTTCTCTCTCTCTCTATTCTCTTGTTTCTCCGATCGACCGAGTAAAGGCAGGGAACGCACACTGGAAGATTCAGGGGAGGGAAAGGAGGTCTGGGAAAGAGGGAGTAGGTGGGTCGGACAAGTGTGTCTTCGCCTTACAACGCACGCACGCACACACACACACACACACACACACACACACAAACCCTACTACCCCTGCCTGGCCGCTCTAGAGAGAGAAAGAGAGATATACAGAAGAGAATCAAATAAACATTGTGAGGAAGAGAAAGGGAAGGGATGAGAGATTAAGAGAGGGAGTTAGTTAAAAAGGGAGGATGGCAATTGGGAGAGAGTAAATAAGGGAGGGGGAAGAGATAGAGAGAGAGAGAGAATGGAGGATAGAGATGGGGAGATAGTGAACTGTAGAAGGTAGGGAGGAGAGAGAGAAAGGGAGGAGAGGGAGGATGAAAAGAGCGAGGAAGGAGAGGGAGGATGAACGAGAAGAGGGGGGAGAGAGAAAAAAGGTAGGAGAGTGAGGGAGCGAGGATAGAGAGGAGGGGATGGAGGGAGTGAGGATATGGAGAGAGGGAGGAGAGAAAGGGAGGGAGGAGAGATAGGGAGGTAGAAGAGAAAAGGAGGGATGGAGGAGAGAGAGAAAGGGTGGATAGAGGAGGGAGAGAGGAGAGGAAGGAGAGAGAGGGGAAGAGAAGAGGCAAGCATATGAAGAGGCGGGGATAGAAACAGGGAGGATGTGTGAGAGTAGGAAAGAGGGAGATGATGAGAGATATGAGTGATAGATAAGCAAGAGGATAGCTATACAGGATATATAGAAAGGGAGAGAGAAGCAGTGATATAGAAGAGAGAAATAAAAGTGTAGGTGTAGTGGTTAGAGGGGGGATTTAAATAGGCGGATAGAGAGTGGCAGAAGGAGAGAAGGGGGAGTAGCGTTTTAGAGAGACTGGGAAGAGAGATAGGAGAAATATCGTAGAAGATAAAAAGACAGGGAGATGGTGAGAAAGAGGGAGATACTGGGAGAGAGAATTGGAGGAGTGGGGGGAAGAAATTGAATAAAGCAAAGGGAATAAAGATTGGAGTGGGCGGTAGAGAGGGAGGAGAGGTAGAGAGACGGGTAAAGATGGAGAGAGGAATATGAATAAAAATTAGAAGAGTGGAGAGAGAGAGCGAGGACGGAAAGGGGATGGAAATGGGAGAAAATAAAGAAACAAGCGTTGAAGAGTGAGACAGAAAGTTAGGAATTTTGAAAGTGATTGGATGGAAAGTGGTTGGGCAGAAATGAAGGGAGAGTTAATGAGAGATAGGGAAAAGAAAAATGACAAGGATGGTGGCGAAGGGGGATGGAATGCAAGAGAGGGTGAAAGAGAAAAATAGATGGAAAAGAATAGTGGTAGATAGAGAGAGAGAGAGAGATGAGAAAAGATCATCGCATCGCCTTCTTTTCTTCCTTTTTTCGAAGAATCCCAGTCTCTCTTAGCTTCGCTGCCATACTGCTATGTCTAGAGGGAGAACTTACTCTGCAAATAATTTTTCAGTATCTTCCGCCTAGTTATTAGTTTTTTATTTACGGCAGGGTTTTCCCTAACTCCCCCTTCCCCCTAACCCCAGCCGCTCCTCCCCTTTTTCATGCTTTTTCAAGAAGCCTTTACTTCTCGACCACAAACGTATTCGAAAAATATAGATCCCGACAAGTAGTAGAGTATCTCTCTCTGTGTTCTCTTTCGAGGGTGATCCTTATAAAAATGGCGCGTGAGAGATAGTTCCCCTTCTTTTGACTCGCCGCAGGATTTTATCGTTTTATTTTTTAATGTACGCTTCTAGGAATACAATTGTGATTTTTCTCGGATGTGTTTTCAACGTTTTTTAGATTAGCTTCCTTATAGAAATTTATGAAAGCATATCGCGAAGCAAAGAAAATTGATATTTATGGTCTTATTCCATCAATTTCTAGCTTGGCAATCTCACCATTTGAGAGGGAGGGGTTTTCTTCGATGTATCTCTTGGAGGACGTCCGTTGGGGGAGATAGATACTTGCTTGGCTAATTCGGCCCCAACCAAGAGAATATCCACTTTCAGAAACGAGAAAATTGATCTGCTACGATAGTTCAGTGGTAGAATATTCGCCCGGAATGTGGAAGACCCGGGTTCGATTCTCGATCATGGCAAACTTTTCTCGTATTTATGTCAGATTTACTTTTGTCATTCGAATATATCCATTCTACTAAAAGCAACTTTCTTTTATTAGTGATATAATGAAGTGCAACTTAGTGACGAATTTTGAGATAGATGTAGCTCAATCCGTACATACACATCGTTCGAAATAAATAAGCGTAAAGGTGTCGTTAAGTGTCCTTAAAAGCTCTGCAGAGAACGAAAATGTAACATATATTATAATTAGGTCGAATTAAACTGTGTTATAAATATTATTATAATTTAAAATGGTAACCTATCAATTGGCAATTTATTTTTCTAAAATTAATTACATTCTGCTAACTATCTAGTATCGTTACGTTTTAGCTGTGCGTTAAATGATATGAAATATTATGGATGTTTAATTTTCAAAAGCTATGCTCTAAAAATATTCGTTCATCCCATTGCAATATGTTTGATTGAAATTAAATGCTTATTTTTCATAGAAATGATGTATATACCATGAAATGACTGATTGCGGAATTAATCCATTACCTTTAAAGTCTCTTAAGCATCAGGATCATATAGCTCATTTATATTCCGTATTATTTTACAAATTTACCCGCCTCTCGATAAAAAATATGACAAGATATTTAGAGGGAATGATATTTTCTTTATGCCAAAATACAACTACAAAATACCCTCGATCAACCCAGATACAGCGGACCGTTAAAAAACATAAAAAACGTGATACTCGAGGATTTCAGCAAAATGATAATTTATTTTTTTTTCCACCTTGGCGCGGAAGAGCGGGAAAGTTTTGGGGGAAAAAAATGTTAATCGCACCGCTTTTCGGGATGTCTATTATTCTTTGTTCTCCCCTTTCTCTCTTTTTTAAAAAGTTTTTTTATTTTATTTTTTTATTTTTTCAAAACGCCAAATCCGCTTCAGTCGCGGGATCGCCTCGTAGTTTAATTATCGGCTCTTTTTTTCTCGATATTTTTTCGCGGAAAGTTGATCCGAAACAATGGAATGCCGGGTTCCGAAAACGTTTTTTCCCATGTAAAGAGCGCTCCAGTCGCGGATCACGCAATATATTCCGACGGCGCCCCAGAAAAATAATTCCTCTCCCGCCTCCTCATCGCATTCCCTCTCCCTTAACGGGATCGATACTCGCGCGCCTTACTCCCCCCTTTCTACCCTCCCGCTTAAAAAAGCACGCTATACCCATCCCATCGCCATTTTCTCTCCCCTGATGGCGAGGCCAAAAGCGACAGGGATGAGCCACTCCCACTCCCTCCCCTAGCCCTCTCTCCCAATGTCTTTTCCACGGTCTGACTTTCTACCTGTCATTCCACTTCCGGGCGAACGATTCCTATATTTTTCATTCCAAAATTCGCTTTCTATTTTCCTTCTTCTCTACATCTCCGACTTTCTCCAAGTAGCCTCGCATTAGCGTACGAAAAGATAGTAAATATATAGGGCCGCCGTCGTTCATGTGACCGTATATTAATTTATGACCGATCCTTTTATTTTTTTTTGGAGATGGTTCGAGTGATACCATGGCAACGGGCGCAATTCGTCGGGGCGGATGCGAGTCGTTTTTTCTTTTGCGATTTTTTGTGTTTCCGTGCTCTCGTGTCATCAAAGGCGAATGATAATTCACAGTTTTAAGGAAAAGGAGTGGGGAAAAAAAGAGGAATGATTTTATAGCGTACTCAGAGTTAATGAATTGCGGTGGAAAGACCAACGTCGATTTTCTTATGCGTTTTTATTTAAAAAATTTAACCGAAATTAAAATCTGGTGTTTATTCTCCAACGGAAAAGGACGTATTTATAAAGCGTTATTATCCTGTCACTGTTATTCGAGGATGTTCACGGGCGGCATATAAGAGTTTTTCAGTCGCGGTCAATAGAAAACTGACCTTTATGCCTTTGACTCCAGGGTTCGGCAACCTACGGCCCGCGGGCCACATGCGACCCACGAGAGAGCTTTGCGTTGCCCTCGAAGCCGTGATGAAAAACAGATCGGCAAAGTTTCATGTAGGCAGTTTCACATATTCAGTGAAATTAGGATCTGAAAACCCTTTATGGTGATATCGTAACCCAAGTTAATTATTTAGATTTGATATTGATTACAAAGGGACCACTAACTCTCTAGGTAACTTCTAATGTATACGCTCATCCGGCCCGCCGAATCTCTTGTGAACTCCAACGTGGTCCTCTTAAGCATTCACAACTACAAATGTGGTCCGCAATGCAGGAAAGCTTGCCCACCCCTGCCTTAGACAAGCCGCTTAAACTATTTATATTATTTTCTTAGTTTCTTTGTTCCTATGTCCTAAATACCGAATAACAACCGCATAGTAGTTTCTGAGAGGAAACTTGCGGACAGACAGACGGACGTACACGACCTGACCATAAGGCGTTCTTTTTTTACTTATTGTAAAGAACGCCTAAAAACTGTGCCCAAGCGGAATTAATTGCCGCGCCATTCGAGGTAATTTTCTAGAAAACATAAAACCCTGCTAAAAAGAAAACGTGTCATTTGAAGGAAGAATGTAGATATAGTCTGTTATTGGAGAAATATTTTGTGAAATTGCTACTATAGATCTACAAGACCACTGTAGTAACCTTATAAGTAAATATTATTCCAACTTTGTGCGTGACCTTTTACCTTCTCGGAATGATGTACTGTATTATTTCTAATTCTCATTCTGATGTTGTATTCGATTTTAAGTGTCTTTTCATTAGAATATAGGTTTTCATTAGATATAAGTATTATTTTTTAACGCTCTTATGTATAAAATTATGAAATATCATTTAAAAAACATTTTATGAAATTATGTGATTGATTTGTTGAGTACTTTTTTCTTCTAGCGTTGATTTTACTTGGTGTTTTACATATTTTACATCTAGGAATCTAAAAACATCTCTAAAATTCAAGTTCATTGTATTTTATCCAAACAAAGGCATTTTGATCATCAGTCATTTACGAAAGAGGCTAAAGGAATTGTGATAAAAATAATGTTACTCTTTATTCGTTATGTATTTTTTGTAAGCAAAGCCATTAAAATATAGAAATTGACGACGTCAATACATTAGTTTCTCACTTCCATTTCTTCATTAGGCCATCATAGGTATCAAATAAATCCCCTAGTCTCCTCAAATGATTCGTAGAAGCTTAACCATTAACTCGTAGCTTACTTAACAGCTCGGCTATGATTTCATCTCCGAGTTTAATAGACCAATCATACACTCAATTTTTCTGTAATCCATCTCTGTCAGCTTCTAATTCCGCGAACGATGATTCTCTCTTTCTCACTCGCCCTCACGCTCTCTTTCTCTCATTCTTTCTCTCTTTTTATCTCTCTTTCTCATTCTATCTATCTTTGTATCTCTCTCTCGTCAGAGAGAATCCAAGTGTAAAAAGCCCATCAAAAGAGCATGCAGTGTACTCGACTTTTATCTTCGTGGATTTCACACTCGAGTGCCATCGACAATTCAGGTCATGCTCATAAAAAAGGAAGAATGTCTGAAGTTACACAGGCTCAATAGATAGTATGTTGTCGTAATTATCTCTTAGATAAATAGATCGAAGTTAACTCCACTCGAAATCTGTCGTTATGTCCTTCTCGCTGCGATTTTAATTTTGTTTGTAGTTTCCACGTTTCCATAGATATTTTTGAGCATTTCTCTGTTATATATTTTTTGTATACACGAGTACAAAAATGATAAAAATGTTTAATTTTCTTTTCAGCGGCGGTATCTTTTTAAATGGCGTTATTTGATGAGAATTTGTTAGTTTCTTACCGAAAAAGAATTCTCAATGGCCATTTAAAAATTCAATCATTTAATCTGCGAAGAGATGAAAGCTAACCCAAAAAGAAAGATGTCCCATTTGAGACTATTTTGTCATAAATTATATCATCTTCCACGTGTTCCACGATAAAAAAATTCCTCAAGTTACAAAAAAATCACCGCTCAGACCTTGAATTCTACTTCTTTCAGGGGACGGAAAGTTTCAGATTTTTATCGTCCACGTGCAACACGTAATCCCACATGACTTTCATGAGACTTTGTGGTTTCTGTGGGACAGTTAATACAGTTCGATTCCTCGTGACCACAGCACTTAATTAAAGCGACATTCTCTCTCTCTCTGGTCAAAACATCCTCCGCAAATTTAAAGAACTTTTTTTCCCTTTGGGGCACATGCCTTATTGCACTGCCTCTTGATGTGGGAGGAGAAGAAGAAAATATGAGTATGGAGAAAAATTCCCCCAGCCTTTTTTATTTCTTCCACTTTTAATTTTTCGTCTTCCGACGTTCGAGTGCTCTTGGTGAAAATCAGTCCTCAATGCAGTCAAGGACCACTCTCTGTTTTCTACTCTCCTTTTTTGCGCTCTGTCCCTACCTTTCTCTCTTTCTCCTCCCTCTCTTCCTTCCTCTCTCTTTTTCTCTCTCTCACTTTGCTTCCCACTCCATGCTCATAACTAATCTGTCCATCTAGATGTAATCGGCTCCATTAAGCAAGGGTTCTCATTCAAAGCCAACACACAAACCACCGCAAAAGCTCCCTTCAAAAGCCACCCCTCTTTCTCTCCCCTCCTGCCCAGACTTCCCTCCCCCCACTACCATGAACCCCACTCCCCCATCCCTCCCAGTCCCTCCTTCCCATACCTTCTCTCTCTTTCTCTCATCCACCTCCGCTTTCTCTCACAACCCACGACCCCTACTATCAAAAACCTCTCTCTCTCTCTTCTTCCAACGCCCACCTCTCCCAATCTCTTTTTGCATGCAAACTCACATACTCGGCTCAGAACACAAAAAAACTAAAACGGTTGGAAAGGAAAAGGAGGGGGGAGAGAGAATTAATGAGTGCCGCCGCTGCATTTTAGTGGCGCCACCGGCGGTTTACGTTTCCGTCTTTATCTTCGCTTCCTCTTTTTTATATATTACTATCCCCTCTCTCGTTTTGTTTTCCATTCCCCCCTCTCCCTCTTCCAGTATGTATGTGTGTGTGTATGTATGTATGTATGTATGTGTGTATGTGTGTATGTGTGTGTGTGTGTGTGTGTGTGTGTGTATATATATATATATACACACACGGTCATGGACTGATATTGGATCAGGAAACTAGGCGACCGCCTAGGGCCTCGCGTCCAGAGGGAGACTCAAGAGAGTTAATGTCACGAGCTTATTATGAGAGGGGAAAGACATTCATAGACTGGCTGAGAAAAGTCCTAATCCAATAGTATGTATCTTAAGTGATGACGAAGATCGCTGTAAACTATATTTGGCTAAGGCCAGTTTCAACTGAGAGGTATCGTTGAAAAAAAAACTATTTCTAATGGTTCCACTGAAAGACTTTGGGCAGGGATCGAAATCTACCTCAGAAAGCCTATTCACTGTATTGTAAATGTACATGCAAATATATTATTAAGATTTGATGCATACTTTCCTGCATCAAATTTAACCAAGTTTTCAGAATTCGCGAGTCGTGGTCCCCGCAAACTATTTTACTATGCAAGGTGGGCCCAAAGTCCCTTTCCACAAAAATTACAGCGTATCTGCATGTTGCCCTGAATTCTGTACACATTGTTTGATTCGTTTCCATGTTCTTTGAGACATTTCCTACCGCATTGATGGTTGAATATCATAAAATCAGTTTCTGAGGGCTGTTTATAGGTGTTCAGCATTTGTCAGGCGCAATGCCACAACATGCATCCTGCAGCAAGATGGTGCACTGGCACATTATGCTCTTGCAGTTAGAGAATATCTAAATAGTAATTTAGTGGACGATGGATTGGACGAGAATCTGATATGATGTGGCCACGGCCATGTCCAGACTTGACAACATGCAATAATTCGCTGTGGGGTGGATTTTGAAGTAGAAAATTTCTCAACTGCGCCTGACAAATATTGAAGACCTAAAAACAGCAATCAGAGACTGATTTTATGATATTCAATCTTCAAAGTGGAAGAAAATGTCTCAAAGAACATGGAAGCGAATCAAACTATGTGCAGAGAATTCAGGGCAGCATACAGATATGCTGTAATTCTTGTGAAAAGGGATCATCAACCCTTTTCAATCTTTACGGATGAAGACCTCCCCTAGACTCTTGCAGTTTCCGCTATAAACTGCCTCCCTCCTCCAAGTTGGTCCTATGAACTTCACAAGCACTCTGTTCCATCTGTCTTTCTGGCTTCTTTTTGGTCTATATATATATATATATATATATATATATATATATATATATATATATATATATATATATATATATATATATACAGACACACAAATTTGGCATTGCAAATAAATATATGTATATAAGGTTGTTTGCGTGAAGAAGCCGTAGAAGGTCATATGCTAGGTTGCGAGAAATAAGGGTTCGGAAACGGTTAAGATAGATGTCAAACTGTCGAATTATATGAGGTGAAAATCATTCGGCGATTTTATTTTTGATGCGGGCAAATAGGACTTGTATCTCCTCCTTTAGGGGCATCACGAAGGTTGTGTTTTATAGGCGAGAGTTTTGTGGACTCGGTTATATGTGCCCGATTCCATTTACTACTGCGTTTCATCCTCGGATCCAAGTGTCGGCAGGGAACGTCTCAGGAAATAGTTCTGCTTTACGTTGCGAGTGGTTGGAAAAAATGGCAAGAAAAAAATCGCTACTCTTGAATGATAATTCATTTACGTCTTGATGCATAAGCGAGGAAACGTTCATACCTCTTATTTCTAGCAGTGAAAGCAAATTAAACCCAAATTTGCATGGTTTCCGTATTTGCAACATCATTTAAAAAGTGTACAAAAGTTCTTCTTTGGGGTTTTCATTTAACTTAGACGAATGATATATACCATATATATCTCATCTGTTTAATCAGTTAGGTATTCAAGATGTGAATGATTTTAAACATTATTTTAGGTTTCATGTTAGTTACCTCAAAATAATTAATAGACATGAGCTGTCTAGTTCTGAAAAATATTGCATTTAAAGCTTTTGTTTTCCTAATATAAATGAAGTCTTTTGGGATAATGTCGATAAAGGATTGTAAGTTAAATGTTGAAAAGAGTATTTTCTAGCATTTTAAAGTCACGTGTAATTGGATTACATTTAAAATTATGAAATATTTTATCAGAATTCATCACCAAAGTTTCCCTTTTCTGGAAAACTCTCGCAATGTGGTTTATTTTCCCATTTTACAAATATCCATTTTCTCCGAGCGGTATCTTTTCATGTAAATATAATGACTTAATATAATGGAATATTTGGCAGTCTTAATGAAAGACGTAATGGCAGTCCAGCGTTGAGTTTTTTTTAAATATTCAAAATCAAGGAATGAATGTTTTTGTTGATACTCAAGTCTCGCGTTTCAAGGGAAGCTGAGGCCACAAATTATTTCACTGGTGGGAATATTTCCAAAAACATTCCAGTTTGCGTATCGATAAAATATTTCAATCATATTATAATACATTTTAGTTAAGTGCAATATAATATTTGTGAATCGGTAGAAAAATATTATTGCACGTTATGATGAATACTAATTTATGTTCCCAGCTGATTCACCCTCTTGCCTACGCGCAATGGGTATTTTAGAGGTAGTGCAATGAATAGCTGGATGGCAAGGAGAGAAGAGATACCCGGTGCCAGCATTAGCCTACTCTTAACGAAGAACACCAGAGGGGGGGGAACGGCTTAACGTCCCTTCCGAAGGACGGAACGGCTGAATTTGCGCGGTCTCCTCAAACCACACACATATAGGGCCGGGATACCTTGAAAAAAATCCTACTTGCACAGGATTTGTGTCCGCTGCCTTTTCAAGCAGCAAGCGAGTAGCAGTAAGCGTCCTAACCACTACACCACCGGCTTCCCCTATGACAAATACATTTTAGAAGTTCGACTATTTAATGCTTCGGGTGATAGATAATTAACGTAGGTACTATTAGTACGATTATAATGTAGATATTAAAATTTATAAAGCAATTGCCTAGTAAATATATATCTTACACTGCGACACAATTCATCCAAAAAACATCGACGGGACATTATTGTTTATCACTCGCATTGAATACTTTTTCCTCATATTATTGGAATATAATATGCTCCCCAAATTACACTGTCCGCCCTCTGTTTGTCACGACTTGCATAGCTCTCCCCATGCATGGATTACGTCGCTCCGTCCCTCTCCTTCGAGATTCGTACACATATCCCAAGCAATATAGGAGAGAAAGTCGGAGTCGTCCCTTGTTTGTTCGCCCTACATTGTTTCGTTCGGTCCCGTTCGGACTCCATGGCCTCCAGTAATAAAAGTCGGCGTTTTGCGGAAGGAGTATTTTTCCGGCGCAACGGATCGGTAATATGTTAAGGGGTTTTTGGAGGTCTGGCTGAGGGCAGCATCGTTTTTGTTTTCTGGATGCGAGTTCGCTCCGAGAGGGGCTTTTGAGGGAGTCCCCGCATGGACTGCTGCCGCCGCCATCGCTCCTCCTCCTCGGTTACCTATTTGAATATCTCCGTGTACCGGTTCCAATGAAGCTGGAGATTGCTACAGCGCAAACAAGCCGGGCTCGGAAATGCTTGGAAAGCTTCCCCCTTCTCCCCCCTTCTCTCCCCTCCCCCCTATCCACCTCCCCCCCCCCCCCGAGGGGTTAGTGTCGGTGGTTTCCACCGAATGAAAATGAGGATGAAAGTTGGAATTACGGCTGGTGTGTGTAAAATAACGGAATGCTTTAAAAAAAATAAACTTTTTCCCCAGCGGATGTCCGGGTTCCTCTATCACATTTTTTTATTCGCATCCAGACTTAATGTTGTGATGATATTTCTCATACCATCGACCAAATATTTAGGGTTTCCCTTGTGTTTTTTTTTGTTTCCCCATCCTGTTATCCGTTTCAAAACCTTCTGCGAAGCTAGTTTACTTTGACGAGCGGCCTTGAGTAAACGGACGATTTTGTGGATGCGATTCGTATTAAATTTTTACAAACATTTGGCTTTAAATTAGGGGTGTTTTGTTTCTGTTATTCTGAAAAAAGCTGGATGCTAAGGATTCATTCATTCCGTGTGAGTGAGAATAAATCGGAACATTATTATTCAAACTAAAATAATGTTGTTAATGCATTTATATGCAAAAATATTTTCTTTTATTTTTTTTATGTTCTCGTAAGTATGCATGAAATACGAATCGTGTCGCTTTTTTTATGTAATTAAATAGTGAATGCGCGTAGCTATGTAAATTTTAATTTAATGAAGGACCAACCCTTTCTATGTAAATAATATCAGGATACAATCGTTTCCATTAATTCCATCCAATTTATATCGCTTAAAGGTGAGGATTAAAGGAATTATGAATTTTTACTAGAAGTTTTTCATTTCAACCATACTAAATTATTTTCTCCTTTCAACCCGAAGACGTGTCTGTTGCGTCCAAGAGAGTTAAGAGAAAAAAATTTCTCCGTTAAGACGGCATTGCCTCCAAGTCCTCGCGGCGACCTTGGTCGGGGTGACCATCACGCACGCGATACACGCCCAGGTCACGCAAAGCATCCGACCCGTTAAGAGTTGCCCGAGTGAGAGAGATATGACAAATCTGAATATTAGCTTTATGCATAAAACGATTCCATGGACGATATTTATTTTACTTTTTCATTTATTCGTCGCTCGAAAAAAACAATAATTGGACGGGAGGTGGGCAAAGGGGCAAATATGTACTCGTATATCTCGAAAACTCCCGTAAACCAATTCCACAAAAAATGTAATGTTGAAAGGTTTCTCAAAACATATAAATCAAATTAATCCGAGTTTGCGTAGCGGTTGAACGAAACTGATTCGGTCTATTTAGCATAGTTTTAGCCAATAATAGAAACATGAGATGCACGTATATTTATTTCATTAATTGAGTCATCATAGCTTTTGAGATTGATAATAATTGTGCGATATTGAAGAACTACTTGTAGTGAGCGTTTTAAAGATCACAGACCGTATAAAGTACGAAATATATATTTTTTTAAATTTTGAAAAGGTTTCAACAAAGAATCGCCACCAAGAAGGCCTAGAACATATTTTAAGCAATGTGCAGAGATATCAGTTCAAAGACCGCTCAAAATGTCAATACGAAAAAGATCATCTGTACTTGGTATTCGGAAAACCACGATGCTGAGAAGCATGAAAGGTGATTTTGAATTGAAATCTTTCTAGCCTGTGTTTGTCAACGAGTTAAGAGATATTGAAAGTCGTTCTTGAAAACTATATGAACTGGTATCACTCATCTGAAGCAAATAAATGTATATAACAGAAAATAGTTTATGGGCTGACAAGACATCTGGACCACCTTGTAGAACGAGCAACGTATTACTCTCAGAATGGAAGCAATTCTGTTTAAAATAAATGCTAAATACCAGACGTTGACATTAGCGTAATAGAACCGTGGATTCAGAAAACTTTTCCATTCTGCGAATGGTTTTAATCGCGATTGGTTCATAATTATTATTCGAAATAAAATCAACGCTTGTATACTTAAGTTAATAAATGATGGAAGTAATTTCTAGGAGAGTTTCTACGGTGTGGCTTGGATGCTGGCCTTCCGTGTAGCGGGTCTGTATTCGAATCCAGGGGGAGGTCAGTTATTTCAGCTTGTGTTAAGAGGAGGACACGAATAGCACTAGGCCTTTTGAAAGCAGTGTGGCCCTCTTGGTGCTTTTGCAAGACTAGGCTTATTCCGGCACCTGATTTCAAATCTACATCCATTACGAATGTGTGAGTGAGAATTCTTCCTCAAGGTTGGGGATTGTTTGATGGATTACTGTCCCACTAAAAGAAATTCATTGTATTTATATTAGTAATCCATGGGTGCCGGAAAAGCCTACCAACCTGATCTCAACTATGGGTTCCGCCCCTGCGGCCTACTGCCGCCAACCCCACCGCTCATCTTTTGCGATCAAATATCAATCACTGCGTTGTTGACTGCATACTGTAAGAGCAAATCCTTCTTCGCAGTAATCAATAAGAAAAAATGTAAACAATACAGTTTTGTAAATTAATTTGATGGATTTAAAATTTTCATTTCATTTAAAACATCTGATTAATATTATTACAAGATATATTATATTAAAATTATATAATGATTTAGAAAATTATTGCAATGCGATCACCTGTAATTATCTATATAAAGCAATTATTTAATAAATCTCTCTCACCCACCATTTGGAATTTCCTCCTCTCTTCATACCACAAACACACGTTCCACATCACTCTCACACGCTCTGATTTCCTATTCCACTTCTCCTCCGGGGGTGGCGGTGTCGGAGTGGTTAGAGCTCCACGCAGAGATCCCTGGGTCGAATCTGGCGGATGTTCGATTTTTCAACCTGGGATTGTCCCGTTCCCTACTTGTGCGCTTTGAGGAGACCGCGCAAGTAAGCGCTCTGTCTTTCGGAAGCGACGTTAAGCAGTTTGTCCCCTTGGAGCTATTCGGAAAGAGAAGGCTAATGTCGGCATTGGGTTTCTCTCCTCCATTGTGAGTACGTATGTCTGGTGAGTATGGAGTTATCCCCCTGATTTGATTGTGCATGAAAACCAAACCAGTTCATAGCAAATTCTACTGATTTTTCATAACGAAATCATATATCTTTGGAATAATACTATGATGCTTTAATATGAGAGAGAAGGAAAGTGGAAGAAAGAAATGATAGAGAGACAGAGTGTGAGAGAGAGGAAATGAGACAAATTTAAATGTTCCATAAATTGAAAATAGTTTTGGTCATATAAAAATTGTATAGCGTAATGTGCTTTCTTGTTATAAAACTACTATTCTCCTAAACATATTTTACTCTCTAGAATACTCAATTATGTGAGTTTCATATATGTTTATTACTATTAAGTGCATACAGTACTTAGTATCATTGATATTTTACTTCAATTTTATTTAAATTAATATTTAATTCACGCATACCAGTCATATTTGACGGGCTATTGCGCTAGTGGTTATAATAATTCAAGAGGTAGATTAGCAAAAACCCACACACACCATTCCTACCTTCCTCTTTATTCCACATTCCTTACCCACTCTCCCCCTTCCACCCTTACTGTCTTCTAGTATTATATAATCCCTCCTACTCTGTTCCTCTTTACCTCCCTCCTCTCTCTCTCCCCCCCTCTTCTCACCCAATAATTCTCTTTCCCTCCCACTCTACATCGCCCCCCCTCTCTAACTCTCTCTGCCGCTCCCTCCCTCCAAAACTCCCGCTTTCCCACTTCTCAGCATTCCCCTCTCCATCTCTTTCTCTTCTCTCTCTCTTTCTTTCCTCTTTCCTCTCTTTCTTCTCCCTTTCCTCTCTTTTTCCTCTCTTTCGTCTGTCTTTCCTATCTTTCTTATCTCTTTCTTCTCTATTTCCTCTCTCTTTCCTCTCTCACCTTATCTTTCCTCTCTCCTCTATCTTTCCTCTCTCTCTCTCTCTAGATTTCCTCTCTCTTTCCTCTCTCTTTCTTCTCTCTTCCCTCCCTCTTCCCTCTCTCTTCCATCTCTCTTCTCTCTCTCTTTTCTCTCTCTTTCCTCTCTCTTTTCACATTTCTTCCTCTCACTTTCCTCTCTTACTTCTCTCTTTCTTCTCTATTTTTACTCTCTTCCTCTCATTCCTCTCTCATTCCTCTATCATTCCACTCTCCTTCCTCTCTCTTTCCTCTCTTATTTCTCTCTTTATTCCTCTTTTCTTCAGTCTTTTCTCTATCTTCCCTCTCTCTTTCCTCTCTCAATCTTCTCTTTTCTCTCTCTTTCTTCGATCTCTCTTTCTTCTCTCTTCCCTCTCTCTTCCCTCCCTCTCCCCTCTCTCTTTCCTCTCTCTTTTCTCTCTTTCCTCTCTTTTCTCTCTCTTTTCACATTTCTTCCTCTCTCTTTCCTCTCTTCTCTTTCTTCTCTATTTTTACTCTCTTCCCCTCATTCCTCTCTCATTCCTCTATCATTCCTCTCTTTCCTCTCTCTTTCCACTCTCCTTCCACTCTCCTTCCTCTCTCATTCCTCTCTCTTTCCTTTCTCTTTTGTCTCTCTTTTCTATCTCTTTTCTCTTTTTTTCCTCTCTCTTACCTCTCTCTTTTCTCTCTCTTATTTCTCTATTTTCTCTCTCTTACCTGTCTTTTCTCTCTATTTTTTCTCACTCTCCTCTCTTTCCTTTCTTTCCTTTCTTTTTCCTCTCTTTTTCCTCTATATTTCATCTCTCTTTATTTTCTCCTTATCTTTACATCTCTTTCCTCTCTCTTTCCTCTCTCTTTCCTTTCTCTTTACTTTCTCTTTCCTCTCTTTTTTCTATCTTTCCTGGGAGGAAGGAAACGAGAAAGAGATTGGAAATGGGAGGAAGGGAGAGAGATGGAGAGAGAATGGGAGAAAGGGAGAGAGAGTGAATACAAGAACACGGGGAAAATATATTTATTAATTGTAAGGCATTTTACTAAATGGTTTGTCACACTATCGACGTTTGACTATTCTTTCTCTCTATGCTCTTCGTTTGTTACTGAATTTATTATTTTTGTTTGTCTTTATGATTTTATCTTTGTTATTATTTGCTTGTTCCTCCTTTTGTTACTCTCTCCTGACGTTTGTTTCTCCTTTTTTGTCCATTTTTTTATTATTTAAATTGTTTTTGACGTTTCTCAAATTTTCCCGCAGTGAAAACGGACTGACCTATCGCGATTTATTTAGCAACTTGACTGGACAAATGCCACACGACCGACCGGCCGCCGTACAGCTTACGATTTTAATATATAAAGACATAGAGATGATGATGATTATGCAGTGATTGCTATACAAGTAATCTTTTGTGATTTCATTCATACGGGTTGATGTAATCTGACGGAACAAAAAAAATGGCGACACGAGTGTTCAATCGGCGGATTGAATAAATGTCCATGTTGGTCTTATGCTATCAAAAGATAATCGTTTCATATTAATTATGACGCAGTTTAATGACTCAAACGTATGGTTACCTGTCCAGACGGGCCAGTAAAATTATCTGTCGGGTCAAGTTTAACTCTACTTTTTGACTAAAATATACATAAATGATTGAGTAAGCAAAAAAATACATGAGGGAATCAATCCTAGTAAAGCGCCTTCCCTCGTGTAGCCGTCGATATATTATGGTCGTTCACATGGTTTTACTTTTGCTGAAAAACGCAATCAACAACAGTTGAACGGACAAATCTGTGGTCAACTTGTCGAAACACCGTGAATCAACCACCTTCATCCAACCAAAGTAAATAGACACTATTTTTGCTACGCAGCTAACATTCAACTCGTGAGGTCATCAACTACAGTTGAAAGGTATCTAGTTGAAACCATGTAAATAAAGCAGATGAAATTTATTTTCGACGCCTAATTTTTAAATTAAGCTTATTGATCAACTACATAGTTCTTCAATAAAAGTTGAAGTCTAGATGCCCTTAAGAAAGACGAAATCTCGTCTTCAGGATTTCGAACTTGACCCAACCGCCTTCAGCTTCGCCTTTTCTTATTCTATTTCACATTAACTATAATAAATGTGTAACATCTACCGTATCGAATAGTTGCCATGGAAATCATGCGCCAAAGGTAATTATTGGGAGTAGGTACTAATGGCCGCTCGCAAGGTGTAAAAACGCAAGTATCCTGCCCACGTCCGGATTTTTTAAAACTACAATCAAATATTATTTGTTACGAAGAATCACCGTTCACCGAAACTCTCATCAACATTTAGCTCTAAAATTCATTTATAGAAAATTGCTCTTATTCGCAATCTGCCGTGGATATAGAGTATCCCTTTTTGGGACTAAAATCTAAAATATAAAATTCACGCTTGGAATATTCTACCTGGTCGCGAAGGGTAGGAGAGGGGGAAAGGGAGGGAGGTGGAAAGCTGACGGTTTGCGTTGATTGGTTGAACCAGGTGGTACGAGGTTATTTATAAAAATGGAAATCCTCAGTGGGGACGCTAGGCGCTGTTTGATTGGCCGGAGCAAGTGGTTGAAGGGGAAGCGTGGACTTCTTAACACCTCAACAGGTTCGAACTTATTCATTAGGGGCCTTACTTGACGTGAAGATACGCGATTTATTCTGCGGATATTTTATTAATTACCGGTTTGAATAAGGTCTATTAATTTTTATATCGTTTTTTATCGAGCGTGAGATTTATAATCGTAGGAAAAAATATATAATAATAATATAATTTACTCTATTCGCGGTTTGCTAAGTTAAGTTTGACGAAAGTGAAGTTGGAAGAAGTCAAGATGTGGTCCCTATTACTCACCTACGCCGAGGCGAGGGACGGGTTGATTTCCGCAAGGTTTTGTACTCCTCTCCGGCCGAATCAAATCATCGAAATAACAAAGGTGAGTAAATTATCTGAACGGAAAAATGTTAAAATATTTGTTTTTTATTCTAAATTTATATAATTCGATAATAGGGTTACTAAACTTTGAAGTTCCAGTTTCGATTAGGAAATTTACAATTCATTACGAGTGAAGAACAAATATCTGACCATTTCCATGCTGATGGAATTCCACTAAGTGTAGGTTTCCTTAGGATATATTTGTTATTTATTTGTCCATGAAAAAATTAAATCACTCAAGTAGTGATAGATACAAGTTTCGGTCAGGATTTAACGCATTCAATACGAGTGAATGATGACGCCTTCCTGCTGATGGAATTGCACAAAATGAAGGTTTCCGTAGGAATTCTTATTAATTTATTTTTAAAAGTTATTTATTTTTTAATGAAGAGTTAGATTAGTAAAGTAGTTCAAAACTAGAGTGATGTTTCGACTGTAATGTGTTATTATCCTGGCTGTTAGGGCTGCTCAACTGCTTATGTATTGCTTTGCTTCGTGATTTGTGCTCGCAGGCATAAAGACGACCTTGTACCGTTATTTCGACGGTTCTCTAGCGATCTGCTCCGCTACTTGATCGTGTCAGATATCCGTTTTGTTTTCGAGACGTACTATCGGAGCATGAAATTTACACCTCATATTCAACCTTTTCTTCTCGAAACATCGCCAACGCATTATTTATTTCGTTCATATCTGTTGCAACCGATGCGGCAGCTGCAGCAAGTTCTGGTTGATTGACGCTGTTATGTCGTTCTCTTTTTTCTTTTCTCTTGCTTTGTTCTTGAATTTAAAGTCTTTCGTGTGCCGGTAGAATTCTTCTTTGGTGATTTCCTGGTTTGAGCTCGACATCTCATGACTGCGCGTGACTTAAGGGCGGACATAGTGAAACTTTCGCTCATTGAATTTTAACCGGTGCGATGGGACTTTTGTTTTAAATACATAATATATTAAAAGTTAATTTTGTAAGTGTGGCGATCGTTTAGTATGTTTATTTCATATAATATAATTTTTCATAGATATATTTTTTCCACAATAGTGTCCATTGGCATTTTAGGGACATTGTTCAAATAACGGTATCATAATAATCCTGATATTAATTATGATTTATATTCCGCTACGTTGATTTTTCAAGTTTATAAATGGGCCATTTAAGACGCTCTTGTGGTCTAAAAACGGCAATTGAAATCAGTTGGATTTTAATGATAATTTGTAAGTGGCATGTCCTGAAATGAGTTATTTAATTTTGATTGAAAAGCTCAAGTAGAAATATGCTAGTATCGTTAATGTGGCTAACTTCAGTAGAAAAATTAACCTGGATGGCGATCGATTATTGCGTTAAATTTGCGTTTAGAAACAAAGGAAATTCCTTTTGTCATTTTCTATTGCGATTGTTTTATTGTAAGCATATATTTGTATTTATTAACGGCGATTTATCAGAACCATATTTAGAACTGGTCACAGTCTTGGATTGTGAAAATCGATTGAATGCTGGGTGAAATTAAATGTTGAGTATTTGAAAGTGATAATTCGAATTTTACGACATTTATAATGTTTTAAGATTGGGTTCTAATAGTTTTGTAATCGCGTTTCATTTCTTATTCTCTCCCGTAGCAGAAGAAGACACAAACTACATTATGTAATGGTAAAAACTGACTAAAAGGATAATATGCTAATGAATAGGAACGATCAATTTAAAATTATCTTTTTTCAGATTCATATAACATTATGTTGAGCTAATTCATCCAAGCCTATGGTTGTTGTATGTTTTATTTTGAAACATACACGGCGATTCATGGCTTTAGCTCAGTACTTCAGTAGTTTATTCCTCTAAGAAATGTCAGATGCACGTGGGTCCGATTCACAGCGGTTACTGAACTAATATGGGTATTTGAAATTCAAGATGATTTGAACTTAATTAAGCTGTTTATAGGAACAAGTTCTTACATTTTTAAGTTCAGTTTTAATACATGTTAAAAATGATCGCCGTCAGCTTGGATATTCGTTTGATTACTGTATGTGTTCCCCTATCAAAAACTTAAGGGTCATTTATGCGTCTTGCACCATCTAAAATTCGATGAAGTAGTTCATCTCTTATGTTCGTTTTGCGTCCATACATCATGACTTTCATGTGACACCATACATGGAAATCTAGTTGGCTGAGATGTGGTGACCTCGGTGGCCAATTCTGCGGATCGCCACAACCAATCCACCGATCAGGGAACTGATGCATGCGCACCTAAGCTGCATTTCAAATACCCATAGCTCCGTAACCGTTGAGAATCGGACCAATGTTCATTTCTGACTGGGAATGACCTCAGGAATAAGTTCTTGAACCTTTGACATAAAGTCATGAATCACCCTGAATATATTCATAGATGCCTCCCTTAATGGATTCATGGAATACCATTTTGATGATCCCAGCCTTGCATTCGGCAGAAACACATCTTCGACCTGCTCTAGAGGATCTGTTTGCGACACTCAATTATTTCGGTGATAAATGAATGAATGATAACCATCCTGACATTCGGCGTTATTCGTCATCATATAAATTCGTGTTTTGGCCGTGAGTTATTTTATTTTGATTTCCTCACCGCAATAACTTCTACGTATGTTGAAGTAATTAAGGAATGAATGGGTCATGCAGCATGCAGTTTCAGACTCGCGTTATATGTACGGAATTTTATTTTGATTGATCAATGAAATGAAAATAATGAATGAATTAAAGAAAGTCATTAATACTTGATCGAATCTGGTTGTTTTTCATGTTGCCATCAGAGTTTCAACTGTTCTAATTAAAAATAAAGAGAGATATGGTTATTCAAAATTGATTTTGAGATAAGTATTTTAATATTTCTATACTTAAAGCTTGTTTTTTTATTAATAATGTAATTATGATAACTATTCCGTTGTTGTGTAAGGCAGTGTATTTTAGAGAGGGAATTTTTATTAAATTAGTCAATGAAAAATTAATATATAAAGTACCATCAGTGTGAGTATCAAAAATAATTATGATATACTCTGCAATAGATTAGTTGTTATTGCACATTTAAAAATATTTAGAACTCTAACATCTAGTTCATTATATGAAATGTCCTAATTTTCCGGTGCTCCGTGCACAGATGAATTGCAGTTGTTGAATTACATAAACAATGGTGTTAATAAAAATTTTTACTCTAGTTTCAATAACCTTGAATATAAGCGATGGTTATGCGGTTATACGCTAAATTTCTATAAGGACTTCGTGAAATTTTAGCATGTTTGAATCACTTCGAGATATTTCTCTTGCACATAGTTTCTCCTGAGATTGTTTACTGGTAAATAAATGACAAATAGATAAATAAATCAAACCTCTAGGGAAGTTCGAATTATCAGAAATTAATTTCAGCATACATTTTCACGAAGAAAATAATATCCACTTCGACTAATCCAAAATTCCAGTTAAAGAAATCAGAATTGTAAATGTTCGACTGCATCTCCCGCATTTCACTGTTGAGGCACTCGGTTTTCCAAAATACGTTTTCCCGCGGAATTTTTCCCAAGAAATTCGAAGTAATACTTCCGGTAAATTACGCCAGCGAATAACGTCATACGCTAGGAAACGATAAGGTTAAAAAAAACCGCAAGGATTAAACCAACAAGCCCCGAGGCCGTGGCCATTCTTTTCTAAAAGTTTTATTAATGGACCCGGAATGGATTTGTCGAGGGGTTCGGATTTTCCAGCGCGACATGAACTAATTTTTACCTCGTCCGTTTATTTTCAAGTTCCTCGGGAAGTTGCGGTTTTTGGAATCGTGACGTGGAAAAGATAGGAATCGGATTGGTCCCTGAGAGTTCTGTAATGAGAGTCGTCGAATTAAATTCGAAAATTGGATTCCGTAAAAGGAGAATGAGTTAGGAGGAGGTGGTGGTTGGCGTCGGTGGAGGAGGAGGGTTGAAAGGGAAGTAAGAGATGAAAGGAGGGAGGAGGTGAGGGAATCGGGGTTGTGTGGCGGAGAGAATTTTCGAAAGGGTTGGGGGGGGGGTGACTCGGGCCCGTCTCAGAGAGGGAGTTGAAGAGAAGAAGAAAGGGGTGTCAGGGAGGAAGAACGGCTTAATTCCACAAAGAATCCCTTCTACATCGCCTCGCATTATCCAGCGAATTCTCAGTTAAAGGTTCTCACGACGTTCCGCTTCCTTTAAAGTCTGGAAGGTAAAGGGGGAGGAGAGTAATTTCTTTTTTCTCTTCCTTAACTTTGTTTCGTCACGTCTTGGGGGAGGAGAATTCACCTTTATGCTCGTCTTTCTCTCTCTCTTTCTCTCTTTGGTTCGCTTTCTTTCTCTGACACGGCAGTTTTTTCATTTAACTAGCGAAATGATAAAAAAATTAAAGAATGTCCACGCGTCGAAAATTACTCAATGTTAATGGATTTCGTTTACGATTTTCATCGTGTCATACCCAGGTTCTATTTTTTTCCTGGCATTGACTCCACGTATCTATGGTAATCCAGATTGGCAATAGGACGTTATCGATTGCCGTTGCGTTTGAAATCGAATCACGAGATCAGCACCTTGCACGGTACGTGTGAATATTTATGCCATCTAACCGCGTTTGAATATTTTAGAGCGGAGCTGTTAAAACGCTCATATTTAATTCAACGATTTTTAATAATGGTTGTGGGGTGGCTTTAATATATAAAGTGACGAAAATCAAGATAAAGAAAAAGGGCCTTTATGACAGATGAATGAAATTGAAAGTTTAGAGTAATTTTTATGAAGTTTATTTCATTATGTTTATCATAGTTACGCCTTGCTCACGGAACCTTGGAACGTGGAAAACAAGTCTTTATAAAGAAAATTTGTGATAAATCTAAAAGAAATGTCATTGTGACCTTTTTATGCTATCGCTATACTCATTCTTAATGCCATTTTATAGCTCTCGAGACTTAAATATTTTGCTAGATTGACCTCTTTTTGATGTACAACTCCAAGGAACGTGCGATTAATTCCAGTGAATTTGGCGCGTATTCCTTGGAATTAGCATTGCGTTGCTTGAACACAAGTTTACGTCTATCAGCCAAACCACGCCTGATGGAGAGTGTTTTTTTTTTGCTTAAGATCCTATCAAGGGAGGGTAAAAACACATGGATTGAAATGAAGCTTCGAGGTACGTGATTCAATAGAATCGGTTAATGCTCCATTTATCTCGAAGACGAAGTCGCTACTCTTTACGTATCTTGCGCAGTGAAGGAGAAGAACTTACGAAGGCGAAAACTGGCACATGTTTCTTAAAATACCACATTAAGGCAATAAGTGTATTTTTCGCTCAATAGGTATTCAATTTATATGCTTAATTTTTCTCTAGAAAGTCAAATCTCACGGAACCAAACGTATTACGGCTAATCGGATATTTAGATTGATCGATATGCCTATATCTATAAACGTACCACAACAGAAACGAATGAGCAAAATGAAGTAAGAATTGAGAAAGGAAAGAAAAACTCTCAAAATTCTAATGATTTATTATTGTTTAAAGTAATTTTATTACTCGATTATTAGAGTATTACGAATTTACACCTAAATTGCAAATAGGACAAGTAAATGCCGTACACGTGCACGAACGTAATTCCGCATAAAACCTTTCATGTTGTTACCTTCGAAAATTCCGGTTAGTTGAATTTTCTGTTGTTCGATAACAGTTTAATCGGGAGTTAGCTGCGCATCGAGGTTGGCAGGAAAAGAAAAACAAGTCTCATCTCTATAAATCGCGTATTTTATGACGCTGAGAGCGTGAAAGTGGTGGAAAGAGATATATAATTACAGTCAACGTCGGATTCAGAATTCACAATCGAATTAACTACAGTGGGATACTCTACGGATCTCCAATTACAGATTTTATGTGATTGCTATAATCAACGTTCCTTTATAACTAGATTTGGTGTTAAATAACGTGCTCTGCTAAAATACTACTGCTAATATTATAAGATGCCGCACAAACTCGGTTGCTGTAAGAGTTGTCCAAAAAATATAATAGCACATAAAAAATAAAAATTCTTGTGGTTTATTTTTTTCGCTTTATTGAGTACGTTCTTAACTCGTGATCTCCGAATCGAAGGAGTAATCACACGACTTCCGAAGATTGGGCCGTTACAATTTTTTACTCCGCCCTTTCTGCACGGAGAAAAGCGTACTTTTTGCGGAAGTTGCCTTATCTCGTTCCCTTAGTAACCACAATTACCTCCAATTCCTCGCCTGAACTCGTAATGGAAACCGAGAATGAAGAAAAATACGATTTAAAGTCGGATAACGGATGATTGGTTTCCGATAATTACGTTTCTCTGAAATAACGCTAGGAAGTTTTGGGGTAATTTTCATTTGTTATTTCTTTTTAACGAGTATGAGCATGTATCCAAGAGGCGTTTTTGTTTACACACCTGGAATATTGTGCTATCTCGATATTATTGCTTTGGCAGCGGAGGAGTCATAACCAACACTGAGGTTGTTTTTTTCCCTCCTAGTTACCCTCCAGATTTTCAAGTCATGCAATTCCTTTTTGGCGGATTTTTAAAAATCTTTGTCTCACATGATTTCTAGCGTTTGCTCAGATTATATCTAGGTGTTTCTTGAAGGTCAGAAGAGAGTTGATGTATAATACTTGATAGGGTAAAAAGCAGTATAATTCGACTGGTAATGTGGCGTAAACCAAAGTAATTGCCCTTTATTCCGCTGTTCATTCATTTATTATGCTGTCTTTGACGCATTTGTTATGATAAATATTAGATCATAAGTTGTTTAGCTTATTTGTGCATTTTATTTACACGTGTTGGAAAATTCCATTTAACCTTCATCCTACTAACCAACGATAAATGCTCGATCGTTTTATGTGACGAATTTATTCTTACACTCTTTTTACTCGATTTAATTACATTTCCCGATGAATTCCGGCATGAAGATGTATTGATAGATAACGAAATAATTTTTTTTAGGAGAGGAGCAGAAGAATGTTTTCAGTGAGAAAATGACAGTCAGAAGACGATGCGGCAATTCATACTAAATTCCAGTCTTCTTTTCATGAAGTGTCATTCGTAACTAAGCCAATCATCGCGAGATACACTCCAAGGTAAAGCAGCAGCACGGTCAAGTTCGTTTGTTTACTCAAAGCGAGTTTATTCTCTGTTGTGAAAGATGGGAAATGAAAAAAGAACCCGAAAAAATCGCGGTCTTTATCGTATTAAGCACTCGATATAAACTAGACGATTAATGGCCGACTAATCCGAGTATCTTGCCTGTATTCCATTGTTGCGTCGCCGCGTCTCTGCAGCAACAAAAAAAAACCACAAGCGGAAAATATTACAAAGGAAAATCCCTCTACGCCGCGAATAGCACTGATTAACTGCGCGGGGACCATCCCCGGCGTCGCAACGACCGGACACATAGCTCGCCGCTGCCGTTTGGTGTCACTTTCATGACAAACACATAACGCGCCAGTTCATTTGTGACCGCGTCTTCCATGGCCTGTTGAGTGTATTGTTTGACCTTAGTTAAGCCCCTGAGCATGCGCCGATGAAGGTGGGGATGGGTTGCTAGGTGGAATAAAGATATGGGGGAGGGGGATGTGGAGAAAAGGGTGGGAGAGAGAGAATCATGAATTGCGTGCCTTCTCGTTCTCTTGGGGGTGAGTATCGTGCTGTGACATGCCAGCTCTTAACCCTAAAACCGCCGTCTCCCCCTCTTACACTCCTATTTGCCCCGTGCCTTTCAAGCCGCAAACATCCGCTGTCCCTCCCTCCTTCGATATGCCCTACATCTGACTTTGAAAAGTCATCCCTTTTTGTTGCGGGTCAACTCGACTATGTAGTGTGTTGTTCCAAACGGGACGATAGGGCGTCGCAGAAAAATAGAAGGGAGTCCGTCGCGGTCGTATAGTGCTCCCGTGCAGCGTGAAATGTCAAAAGTTTGACTGACGTCGCGACTCGGCAAACGCTCGGACGCACTAATATGCATTTAGAAAGCGTTATTCGTTTTTTTATTACGACTTTTTTTTGGTCACCCCGGAGTAGTTCGATTCTTTTTATCCTTCTCCTACTGCTCGTTACCGTTGACCGTGGAAATCGAAAACGTGTGGAGATAATGGTTTTCTCGGGACACGATATGTTTGCATGTAGCACTGTTCCACCGCAGTTTTCTTTGCACGTTTTCAGAAAAAAGTGACCTAATTTGTGACTCGCTTTCCTTATCCTTCTGACCCAATTAAGTCATTCCCTATATCGCGGCTTTGAGCACGATTTTTGTAATTACATTTTTAAAACCGGCTAAGTAGGTGATTTTGTGTATTAAGTTGGAATATAAGAATTGGGTTGGGTTGGGTTAAGAATGTTTTTACGTGGTCAATTCATGTGTGAATATGAAATCGGTTTCCCAGTTGTGATGGTATCAGCTAAACTCACTATAGAGTTATCTAGCTCGTCTTATGGCTGAAATAAAATTCAAAAGTAAGCACTGAACTATCAAAATTTGAAAAAATATGGCATCTCCAATAGCCAAAACGGAGATACCCAAAACGAGTAGGAACTTGATTTTTCAATTTATAATGTCTATGATTTCATTCTTGAAATCGCGGTGCTGTTTACAAGTTTACCTCAGGAAAAAACTCTGAAACAATATGGTAATAATACGCAATAAAATTTTATCATATATTTAAATCATTTGATTAGGCAATTCATTTTTTTGAAATGGATAACATTTTCTCTTCTAAATTTAATTGTCATGATACAGAAAGATTGATTTTCTCCTACGAATCATACATTCCAATATCTATAGTACAGTTGCCCTTTTCAAATAGGGAGTTTAATGCCCATGTGCCAAGTACAACATTGATAAAAATTAAATGGTAGCCATGCATCTAAAATACTTAGTGTCGCTCGGGAACTATTATACGGGAAATTTCTCGAAAAATTACTCATGTCGTTAACTTATTGACTCACACAGGAGATTTTGATATTTTCTATAAAGAATGGAGACTTCACGCGCAGGAAATATTTAAAGACAAAATTGTTTAATTACGGTTCCCATTCAGTTGGCAAAAAGTAATAATCAGAACGAAAGAAAAATATCCATTATAGTTCTAAAAACGATCGACCAAATCCCTCCTTTTAAGGGGAAAACAAAAATAAACACTCGAAAATCTTTCATATGCCTTATCTCTCAGCGTATCCGGCCCTAAATCGATAACCTTAAGAGAAAGAGAGAGAGAGAGAGCACAAAAGGTAACCCTTTAAAAAGCGCCGCTATCGACCTTATATTTCGGCAAGGTCGTTTGCCTCCTCCTCCTCTCGTATATTTCTCTGCCCGAAAGAAACTTCAATTTTCTCTTGAATTTCTGTCCTGATATTCATTCCATTCTCAGCATACAGACTCTCGCACCCCATCTTCCGCCCTCTCTCTTTCTCTCTCTCCATCACTTCCTCTCCCCTTTCTCCTCCGTTACTTCCTCCCTTTTCTCATCTATCTTTATTTTCCTCCTTCCTTCATTCTTTTCTCAAATCCCAGCTCCTTTCTCCCTATTCCTCCCTCCATTCTTCCTTTTCTCGATCTTTTTTATCCTTTTTTATTTTCTCTTTCCTCGCATTTACTTCCCTTTACCTCCTCTCTCTCTCTCTCCCTCTCGCCCCGGGATTGCTTCCATTGTCCACAACCTCCCCCGTGGTGGGGGAGCGAGTGGTATAGCGGAAAAAAGGGATTCTATGGAACAGTTGGGGGCGTGGGAGGGCGAGGTGGTGTTTCGGAGGGCCTTTCCCTTCCTCCTCTTCTGCCACCGCCCCGCCCTCATCCCTTCCTAACCCTCTCCCACCCATCCTCCTCCCACGCACATCTCCCAATTTCCCTTCTTGTGACGTCACGAAATATCCGTGCCGCGTAGCATCCTGTGTCCCTTCCTCTCTCGCCAAATAGTTCCCTGGTATTGTTTGGCCATTTTTTCCATCCGACGTGTTGCGCATGCGTGTACCTCGAAGTATTTATAACACGGCAGGAAGGAGATTAAAGTGGATAAAGTTTCGGTGTTACTGAGGTTTTCCTATAGTTTCATACGCCCGAGCGAAAGATTCTTGGGTTAGGCCGACGTAGAGCGTCGCTTTAAACTATGTATCGCCGCAGACTTGGAAAGACTTGTTTTTCTTCCTCTTCGAGGCATCTTTCATGGTGTTTCAGCGCTCAAATACGGTGTATAAATGGCTTGAGGAACCCATACAGGAATTTCATATGGCTTGCATTACATTTTTTTATTCAAAATAATATTTTACTGAGCAAAAAATATTTTATCGTTAGTAAGAGTCAATCAGAAATGCTTTTAGAATAAAATATTCCGCGTCTGCTTGCTTTGTGTTCGTATCAGGTTGTCACAAGCCTATATCTAGGCAATTGCCGCATTTACCATTAAAATCCCTCGGACCCTTTTTTTCTCCGAAACTAAATAGCTTTCCCTACGAAGGAAATGGGCCAAGCCATCTTTCTTTGAGTTTACAAGGTTCATCTTAATCTAAATATGCAAAATTCAACAACTCCCCTGTCGGTCGTTGAGCAAAGAGGCAGAAAAATTAGGACAAATTGCAATGAAAGGGTAGCTTGTATTCCTTTTCTATGTTATTTAAATCTACTGTGCTACTCTCCTGAATATACCTACTTCATCTTTAAAAATGGCATATTTTTGCCCTTGCAAAAATTATAGCAGGCTTATAATGTCTAAATCTACATAATACCCTTCAAGCCATCTTATTGGCTGTTGGCAGGGGTGCAGTGCACCAAAAGTCCCTATTTTTCAAATAATGTGTTCTCGTGTGGGGGCTGGTTAAAAGGATATAGGAAGATATAAAACCAATGATACTTCTGATAGGTCATTGGGTACATCCGACGGGAAAATTTTCGTTTTATGGGGAACTTTTCCGATCCCATTTTTTCATTCATATCCCTCACCATGAGAAAAGCATGGAAGTCAGCGCAGAACTTTCTAAAATTGCATTTTTAAACTAGTTAAAATTGATATGAACCGTTCTATTGCTATTGCTGAATGAATGAGGTTTAATTTGTCAAAGACAAATTTCAAATCTGTGCTGAAATGAGGTCGTTATTTTCCGAAGATAAAATCGTTGATTACGCCATCAATTATTCTTATTTTTAGAAAGAGAAAATCTACGTGCTACCTGCCGTACTTCTGTCTCTTGAAATTAATATGATTGATCATGGCACAGAATATGTAAAACGAGAAATAAGTGCATTTTGTGAGTAAATACAAATATGCTTAATGGCTTGTTGTGGTTCGTTAAAGTGAATCGAAACTGTAAAAGGTTCATTAATAATGCATTGACGTTTCAACTTTCTGGTATCCATTCCCCAGATGATCGAAGTTTCATCTATCCGTAACTTTATTTAACGCCCATTTATGCGTCAGTCTGTTTTAATATTTCTGCAAAATTCCCTCACTAGTATCTGTACACTCTATGTCTATAAGCGATTGATGACGGCATTCGTTTTTAATCGGTATGCTTTCCACCTTCGAAAGCCGAGAGTGGAGTAAAAAAACGTTAAAATATGCGGAGAAACGCTTTCTAAAATATAAACGAAAGCTGAAATAAACAAATTTATTTCGCAGTTGCCTGCCTAGCGGGCGCGCTGCAATAAAATATATCTCTCGATCTAAAAATGCTAATCTATGCACGCACACTGCGGACCATGATTAATCTCGGAGAGAGCAAGGGACCCAAAAAAATGCCCTTTTTTGGGTTTTATACGGATCCAGGATCATCGGAATTTATGAATTTCAAATGTTTCCCGAAGTACCTTGAAACTCTGGCGCGAATCTCTTTTCGATAGTAAATTATGCATTTTGCAAATTATTCTTTATGACGCTTTTCCCATTTGCATGATAACGGTAATGAATGGATTACTTACGTAACTAGCGATTGCTGCCCCGGTTTATCATGCACTGAATGAGCAAAAATTGCAGGGCGAAGTTACAAAACTCGTGCAGCTAAATTGTTAACGCGAGCGTTAGACGGGCTGATGCGGTTCTCGGCCAATTTTTCTGCATCGCTTGCATGTGAAGGTCAGCTCATTCCGCGATAATTTATTGGAATTGGAATTATTTTCTCTTTCTCTCCTATTAAATTATGTGTCCTAATTATCACTTCAACGGCTGACTTTTTTACTTTCTCCTTTATGAAGTGTTAAGGATGCAAAAAAAATCCCTCCTCATCAGGAAATAAGATCTAACGGAATTAAACGGAAAAAGGGCTACGATTATCAAATGTAATTTGAACATGCATTATTTCAATTGGTAATTTGATTATATTGATTGTAAATGTGTAGTTGACACTACTTTATCTGTTAGTTCTGTGACACCATATTTCCCTGTGAAAATAAACTTCCGTCATACCCAGTATTAAGAAATTGGAATTATTCTGAATAAAAACTATTTTGATATTTTTATTAATATGGACGTTTTATGGGTGTATGCAACTGTTCTTTACAGTTCCGTATATATGTACATCATGAAATCCACTATTTATATAGAGAATCACTCGGAATAGATACTTTTTTGATAAATCGCAAAATAATGAAGGGTATTTTCTTCTAGTTGATCTTCATCAAGTTTTGATTTACTCAGAAATGGCGGCAAGGATCTGTCGATTTTAACTTGCTCTGAAGTCATATTCATCTTTGTAATTAGTTACCATAGATTTTCCGGACCTATAACAAAACCTCGTAAAATATATATGCGGTGAATGGGTGGTTTGATGTTAACTTACGTGGCTTGCTTCATCATTCGTTCGGGCAATATCATAGATATCTACAACTTTAACGCCATCGGACTGCCAGAAAACCAGCCTATGCGAACAGCTTGCATTTATTACTAATTTCCTCATCTAGTTTGGTATTTCAGCAAGATTTTCTCGAATAAAAAAATTTTGAATTGTCATGAATATATTTATAAACTTTTCTGTTTCGATAGCGTGATGAGAAAGATTTTTTGATGGATATTTGTGTTTTTTTATTAGATCCGTTTTGAATAAACCGAGCGGTTATAAGAGGAATAAAAGAGAATGAAATGAAAGTGGAAACTTCCCGTAAAACTGTTTTTACAACGAAAACCCGTGTATAAAAGTATTGCCTTCCTCGCGCAGCTGCGTCTATGCTATTATAATTCCATTTCGAAAATGTTGCCTATGGTAAAGTTGAAGGATATTTACAGTTTCATTGCAATTATTTATCCTATTCCAGTGCTTTATCATGATAACTATAAAAACCTTTGAGAGAAACTCGGCAATACCTCTGCAGAATCATTATAAACATGCGTCACACGCACATGCGAATTCGATAATTTGAACGCCTATAATTCGAATTTTCGTCTAGTCGAAGCGGATATTTTTCACTTTTGTGTTCACACTATGCGTTGAAATGAAGCACTGGAAATCTGTTTTTATAATTTGAAATTTTCTCTTCTCTCGTGGTTAGAATTATCGAGGTATGACCACACGCACGTACACACATTCAAATACAAAAGTGTATTTTTTTCTTCTAAATTTCCGTTTATTCTATCTATTCACTTTGACTTTATTGTTGTAGTGTTTCCATGGTATTTATACTTCTCCACCTGTGCTAATGCTTTTTCACCGATTCTTTTAAGTCTCAGATTATAGAATTAAATGTCGCCGAAAATTGGATAGGACACATATTGAGAAAGTGTTTACAAAGGACGATCTTAGAGGGCAAAATTAGCGGAAGAAGGAGAAAAAGAATAGGAGTATTAGAGAATATAAAGCAGGAATATAGTACTTATAGAGGTATAAAAGAGGCTTTTAGGGAGAGAGAGAGATGGAGGCAGTGATTCAGCTGAAACTTGTCTTCGGACAGCAGCATGATGATGTTGATAGTGATATGGCCGTATGGCAGGTGATCTATAAGAGCGTGTATTATTGGCACACTAATTAAAATATCTATTGACTTTTCTTATCAGAGACAAATGGTCTGTAGTGTCTTTTGGTTCTAGCAATTATTTCAGCGTTTTTTCTTGTACACTGCGATCTACGCCTAAGCTTATTATAGCCAGTAGCTACAACTGTCCCGCGCACATCCTCAACTAATTCGGCGCTGTTAAACTTTTCGAAGAGTTTTTCTCTAGTGCTCCACTCCTCCACACTCCATGGTCTGGCATATCAAGTCATTCGAAAGATCTGATACGTTTTATCTGTTAATTTATCTGATACCTTTATGCTGTCGCCCTTAGTAAATCGAGCCGCTTTACGTTTGGACTATTTCGAGGTTCCTAGGTAGTCCCTCTTCCACCTCATTCCCCTTTCTCCTCCCCCCCTTTCTCCCCCTCCCCCCCTTCCCAACCCTGAATGGAGCCCTACATTGCGCAGCAGTTTTCAACGATAACCTCTTCCTCTCTTAAATTTTTATAGCTTGAGTTAAAAAAGGATTCGTAGACGGAAGGAAAGTGCGATCAATAGTTTTTATCGGATAGCAATGGAAGTTTCTGAGAATGTAAGGTACCGTTCGCAAGAATCCTCGTAGAAGATAACGGAAAGATTTGAGAAAAATATCACTTTTCGTTAGTTTCGCCGCCAGTGGAATAGTATCTGGCGCACGGAATCCGTTTGAAAAATACCTCGCGCCTCAGAAAAGACTTCCCTTAAACGAGTGAGCATTTCTCTAAGCGTCATTTGCGTGAGAGATGTTAGCACAACTCATCTAGTGAATGAGCAGTATGGAGTAGAACAAAGATAAATAGCTCACTGTCTAATGCGTCAAAGTTATGGAGAATTCAGTTGGTACAAATGTGGCACCAAAATAACGCACCCTCGGGCCACATTTGGCTTGTCATGAGCTTAAAAACTAACGAGCAAAATGCATCATAAAATGGAATCAGAGAATCATAAAACTTCCATGTGAGGAAGACATTTTAAAAGAATTGGAGACGGCTTAGCAATATGTTATGTCAAAGTACGGTCGAGACGCGTTTCGTTGACACTTGATGAGCTTGGGTGGGAAACTTTATAAGGTATGTGAGATCACTTTAAGATGAACCTCGCCGGAAAGTTTACAAATGAGGATATAGTGACGTAGATGGTATAGTGATACCGGTTGATGATTCTGATAGATTAATACGGCCCCAGCATATGTTCAAGTTCATGAAGATTGGAGCCAAGACCAAGAAATACATTCGTTCTTCTTCTCCTAAATAATCAGATTAGAAAACAGGAATAATATTAAGAATTCTGAATTTAATGGACGAGGCCGAGACTTCGAAGAATTCCGTAATCAAATGACGTGAACAATAATAGATAGTGTTTTTAATTATATTAAACTGTTGCTAATATTCTGTGGAAATTAGCAAAAGTTAAATATAATTTAAAATACTATCTAGTATTGTTCATTTCATTTGATCAAGAATTCTGAAAAAGCAGGAATAATTTTAACACCTTTTAGAAGCAGGTCGATGCTTGGCAACCCCTGCTACACGTCTTGGAGTAGTGGAGGGCATATAGTGCAAATAAAAACAACATTCCGTCCTTAAATTTTTTCCGATAATAGATTATATACACACAAATTGTACTTACTCAGGAAAGCCATTTCTTAGAATTAGTCGGAATCTTCGAGCGAAATTTCAGCCGATGTGGTTGTTTATTTCTGGAAACCCTGTAAACTCTTTCCCGAAAAAAGAATGAAAACAAACGCTGCAATTTTAACTTTATCCTTTACCTCTCTCTCGTCTCCGCTTCCTCCTCTCTCTTCCCAAAGCAAGGAGATCTTTCTCTCTCCTTTCTCTTTTTGGAACATCGTGCCCTTTTCCTCTTATCGAGTTACCATTCTCTCCTTTCCCCCCCCTCACTCTCGTTCCTCCCCTTCCTCTACTCCTCTTCACATCTCCACCCTCTCTCTGTTTCCCCACATCTCTCCTCTCTTTCAACCAAGTCTTTTGTTAGTCCACCTCGTCACTTTCACTTCTTTCTCTCCGCTTCTTCACTTGACACACTCCTTGCATATCCTTACAGATTCCCTTTCATGAAAGAAATGAAGGATCTTTTCCTCCAAACTCTTGCGTTCTCTCTCTTTCCCCAGTGGATGGATAAAGGGGAGTGAGTGATGGGGGAATTGAGAAGGAGAGAGAAAGAGAGTGAGGGAGGGAGGGAAACGGGGTTAAGTACGAGGGTGAGGGCGGGTGGGAATTGTTAACCCTGGCGTTGAGCGTAGCGTCATAATCATGCGTGGGCATACTCAATGTAAATGCGTTCTTTCTGACGATGGAGAAAACCAGTTGCTTCAGACAGCGCCTCATTCTCTTTTAAAATGGGGTAAAATTTCCGTTTCGGAGGCCGGGGGAGGAGGGGTTTTGACGAGGGAGCGGTTGTTTTGTTCCTCAATCTCCTGCCCACCTCCCTCTCCCCCGCCACCCCGTCTCCCGCCTCTATTACTTCCTCTCTCCCGTTCTCCCTCTCCCGAACTGTCTCTTCTGACGCGAATGAAATTAACTTCACGTAAATGAAGGGGGAATTTTTATTTTTTGTAGGATTCCGAAAATTCGGAAATTATCTCCCGTCGCAGCAATCTGAGACGTCGAATGTTGGCTAGGGAAGTTTATCCACTCGGGTAAATTGTTACACCGGGATGAATATTTAGGGACAATATGCGACGCGTCTTGCGTCGATTTCCGCAAATTTCCCAGCTCTTAAAGCGCGGAATCCGTGCGAGCTTGAACGTTCGCGACGATCGAATGGAACACAAGCAGGCGTTTATGTAATAAGTTCGAATTGGGTTCTTTAAAAATGACGTCACAATTCTAGGGTAAGATAACTAGTATCTTTTATTTTTCGAGTAACTATATAGCACCGATTGCGGTTTGGAAGTTGCTGTTTTTGTGCACGATCTTAAAACTACTGCTCGGAGAAATGCAAAAGAGAAAGTTGCGAATTCAGCCTTTTTGTGCATCTCATTTATAAAAAAGAACAACATGTAGTTCAGTGATAATTGCGTCGGAATATACCGTCGCTTTGAATTAACGAAGGATGCGTTTTTCTCTCTTTGACGTATATATCGCGTATCTAAATATTTGACAGAGTAAATGATTTAATTTACAAAAATGAATGGAAATTCAAAAAATGAAGCGTAGTAAAGCTCCGTTATCATTTTATGAAATTTCATACAATCATTTTAAATTTATGTTATAAATGTAATATTTATCTAAATTATTTTAAAGTAATGTTTTACGATAATGCCACAGACAGATATACAACGCTTGATTTCGTGTTGAATTTTATCTGTAGGTATTTATACAGCCTTTACTTTTAAAGGCGTTGTAATGCATAAATAAAGTTATAAAATTTACGGATTTATTCAGCACGTTAATAATTTTTGCGATTTCGTAATGTTTTACGAATGGGATAATTTTTTTATTTGCATTACTGATGCAACCAAGCGAACTTAACGGTATTTTGGTTACTTTGATGTTTTTGCCTGTTTACCAATGCTCTTGTGCTTATTTGTCTTAAATTTTATTTTAATGGATTGTAGTTGAATCACAGAATACATGTGCATATTAATGCTTAAATTTCTATGAGTTTCGCAGTCGGTACTCCAACTTTTAGCAAAGGAAATGTGTTTCCATTCAGCCCGAATATTGTAGTTTATTTGAAGAATATCTGCCACTCGTACTGATTCGATCTATGAAAGAGTTGTTTACTTTCTGCAATACCTAGTACTGTCAGTCATAAAAGCCAGTAATCCTCGTTTCTAGCTCAGGGATCGCGGTAGAAAGTGTTGTTAAATGGATGCGAAGTGGAAGGGACAGGGAAAGTACGAGTTAGCAGCGTAAATCGCACGCAAGGCCGTGTTATAAGGGCACGGCCGTATTCTCCGGCATTGCGGAAATGACCGATTTGTCGGCCTCCCGGCCTGCTTCGTCATCATTCGGTGCCTATCTCGCAACACGGGTAGGGCGTGGGTGGGTTGATATGATGGCTCACCGGGGCGGAGTATGAGGAATGGGGGGAGAGAGAGGAAGCGTTGGAGGGTCCGTAAACGTGGAATAGGTCACATGCAGAGGTCAATGTAAGGGCAGATTACGGTTTTGTAGTGCTGGCGGTCACGTGTTAAGACCACCCGAGGCTTTTGACGCTGGGGCGATACGTCTAGTTGCCTCATTCTTCTATCGCTCGATCGCCCCGTAAAGTTAGTAGATGTTAATCTGGTTGGTAGTTAGGGGGGAGTCGCGGCGTCGTGCGGGGTCATCAGAGTTGAAGGAAGAGAGCGTCGAGGTGATCATTCGCTGATGTTTGCAACGCGACATGCATGGTAGTTTAAAAAAAAAGCGATTTTGATGCTCAGTACTCCGCATTTTTCTTTAAATATCACGCATAAAACCTTCAACCTTTATTTTCAAAGGTGCGTTCTGTGAGACACCACTTAAGTTATAATGCCAAATTACCCCGCTATTTTACTTTCTGCTAGATTAAACTTTAAAAGAGATAAATTGAATGTTATTTTTTTCTTTTCACTGTCTCTTAACTCCGATGACATTAATTAACAAGGAAAACCCAATTTTGAATGAAGCTAGTGAATAAATTATAGTAAAGATACAGTGATGGTCTGGAACATCGAACCTCGGTTACAACGTGTTCATAATTTTACCTTGCTTGTTAAAGCTTAAAGCACTACTAGCGCCATGTCTGCCTTAAACATTTTGTTTGTTATTTTATGTTATTGAGAATTAACCTGAAAGAAACGTCTAGAAGTAGGAATGCTGAGCACTGAGTCGTATTATGCACTGCCCTAGTTGAAACGAGAAGCTTTACCGTCATTTTTTGTATAAATAAAAATTCTCTGATTTTTGAAGTGTCGATCAATTGCACAAGTCGCTTACCTAATCCTTATTTTATTAGTGAAAAGCATTAGCCTAATGTAAGTATTGGATAACCCCATTTTTAATTGCAGATATTGTATTTCGGCTTCGAACCAAGGGTCATATTTCCTAAAATTTAAATATAAATTTAAAAATTTTTCTTTTCATTAGTTCTGTATCTTAAAATTATAGTTTAACAAATTCCCATTGGTTTCTCTGGTATAAATTTGACAAGGTGTAATTAGAACTAATTGCATTAAACTTAAAAAATGTTGTGACGCTTTCTACTCCTGAAATCGTTTATTAGCACAAATGAAATAGCTTCCAAGAATAATTTCATCCATGTCCCAAAAACTTATATAATTAAAAATGATATACTCAAATATACCATTCATTTAAAATAATATAATATTCTCTCGTACTAGGCTTTGAAACTTTTAAAATGTTTCGTTCGCTTAAAAGGATTTCGTTTCATTAACAAATTTATAAAAATTTCTCGTCGTAATTGTTTCACCTAAAGAATCGGAATCAGCGCGCCTCATCAGGGAAAAAATTCCTCGGAAAAAATTCACCCACTTTGCATTTCATAAATAAAATTGTCGGTTTAGTGCGGTTTAATATATTTTCCCTCTCAAGCCCTCGGTTTCCTCTTTCAATGAGCGGAATTTTCCTCTTTAATAAGTGAGGTAATACGTATGAAGAAGAATCTTAGTCGTAGTTCTTTCTTTTTCGATGTTTTTTTATTTTTAAAATAATTCACTGCGCTGCCCCGTATAGTGTGTGCTTTTGTTGAATATGTTGCATAGGAATTGGAGTGCTTTTTCCTGCACTTTTGCATTATAACCGAGCGGATCCCATTCTAAGGGTTATTTTAGTTTTTATCTGTCTCATCTCTTCCTTCTCTCCGGGACAACCGTTTCGCAAGACAGGGTCACTCGTCTCTCTCGGAAACTGGGTCTTCTACTACTCCTCTCCGTCCCACCTCTCTCCATCTCGTTTTTGATGAGCAGATGTTGGGGAAATTTTCCACGTTTTTTTTTCTCCTCTCGCGGAATGAGATCTTTTCCTACTTTTCCCCAACTTGCCAAATTAATGATTCTATGAAGGTGACATTTTCATTGGGTTATTTTTGTTTGGATCTTTCTAAGCCGCTCGGAACCAAACAGGAGTGCAATTTATCGCAAAATGTATATTTATTTTGTAACGCTATTTCCGTTTGTTCGTTTCTGAATTTTTTTTATTGCTCGAAAAATGTGTTAGCCTCGGGCGACTTGAATTATATTTGGATGTTACACTTCGAGAAATGTTTTAGGTTTTTTTTTCTGGACGCGCGCGTAAAATATTCCGACCACCGTTATTTTCCTCGGGTTTCCCTTTTATTCATTTTTTTTTAAATTTTGAGCTAAATTTCAAGGTAATTTGTGATGATTTTCAATTACCTAATCTTTATAGCAATCGCTTTTTACTCTTAAAGATCCTTTTTGCGTCACGGCTCAACAATTTTCATTAACAGTATGATTCTCGTCTGGGTTACGGCTAGAATACTTGTAATTAAATTATTTAATTTTAGCATTTTATAAACATTTTGCAATAAAATAGAAAAAAATTGTTGATATCTATAGCACTAAGTCTACGATGTGGATTTCTTCCTCTTTCCCTTCAAAAACTCACATTCTCAGGGTTTGCTTAGGAAAGGAAAGCCCATCTACCAAAGTGTTAATCATAGCTGACGACTATTTGAATGCGGTATAGGTAATAGAAACCCGATTGGCAAAAGCATATTTTGCATCATTATCATCGGCGCAGTTTTCAAGAGTATTTAATTTGACAAATAATCTCCATCTCTTCGTTAATCTAAATTATCGTTTTAAACGCACGGATAAACGAACTTATGCGTTACGCGAGAGATATTACCGCGAGATAGATTTAAATCGCGTAAGTATTACGTACTCCGTTTGAGCTAAGAGACCAAGAAGAGCTACTTTTTAATGTAAGGTCAGATTAACGATTTTCACTCGTCGCTTTGTCAATTAAATTAAATTTTCTTTCCTTTATACACTCTCTCTCACCTGCCAAGGCGTATGTTCCTCCTTTAACACAAGAAAGTCGACAGTTTCTTCTTTAAGACACTTCTCATTCATCTCTTTCACCACCTGATTTGGATTCCATTGTCTCTTTCTATCTCTCTCTCTGACATTTTCGCTCTCTCCTCTTCAACCATACCTGCCCTCCTCTTCTCTCTCTCTGCTCTAACCCTCCCTCTTTCTCTGCTCTAACCCTCCCTCTTTCTCTGCTCTAACCCTCCCTCTTTCTCTGCCATCTCGTCTTTTTTATCTCCCTCTCTCCCACTCCCCCCACACTGTCTTCCTCTCCCACTTTCTCTCCCTTCTATTTCTCCCTCCCTCTCTCCCTATTTATCCTTCTTTCTACTTTTATTTCAGCTTTTCTCACTTTCCCACCCTTCCACTCTATCCTTCTCGCTGCCCCTCCCTCTATCTCTATCCCTCGCGTTCTCACTCCCTTTCGTTCTCACTCCCTTTCGTTCTCACTCCCTTTCGTTCTCACTCCCTCTCTTCCCATGTCTCTCTCCTTCCCTCCCTATACTCTTTGTACTTTGCTATACTCTCTCTCTATCTCTCTCTCTCTTCCTCCCTCTTCCATCCCCCGCTCTCTGTTTCCATCCCCCGCTCTCTGTTTCCATCCCCCTGTCTCTGTTTCCATCCCCCGCTCTCTGTTTCCATCCACCGCTCTATGTTTCCCTCTCCCTCTCTCCCCCTATCAGTCTTTCGTTCTCTCATTCCCTTTCCTTTCCTACCTCCTCCATCACCCTCCTCACCGTTGTAGCGGGCATATCTCCCTATCACTTCCCTTTCCTCTCTCAAATAGCACACATACAGGAGCACGCTCCCTTTCTCTCTTCAAATTCCATTTCTAACCAGAGCGAAAATAGTTTGAGTAATTCATTTCCATTCTCTCTTTTGCATACGCCGTTTTAAAGCGTCACTCACACATCGTAGCGCAATTCTCTCACATCCTTCTCTCTTTTAAGCGCCGCGGAAGCCATACAGGAATGTCTCTCTCTCTCTTGGTTCTATTCAGTTCCTTCATTCTCCCGCCATACCAACAACCGTAAATTACATCCTAGCACGTGCGGTTTTTTCACGTTTATTTTTGTAGAAAGATCAGCACGCGCTTTAGCAACGACAGTAATCTCTTCCTTTCTCTCAATTGATGGGAATGCGGAGGAAATTATTTCAAATTTCAAATGGCACTAGAGAATTTCATTATTTCATATGAAGCTCTTAAGAGGACGTCATCTTTTTTTATAGCCATCAAGCTCGTTAATGATATTGACGAACATATCAGTCCTACCTTCTCTTGTTTAAGGTAATTTTTAAAACTCGTAGGTTGTTTCATTCATTGAAGGACGAGATGAGAATACTTTACTTCGAGAACATTGTATCTCGCATTATAATGTAGTCTAGTTGATGCTTTTAGCTTGTTTTTGATGCTTCAGGAAAGCAATTATATAGGTGTGTTATTTTGTACTTTCGCTTTTTATTCCTTGCTATATGCTTGGCGCTATACTCATTCGCGGAATGCGTCTCAGGTGCTGGATATTTTTACGATGAGGAAATTACGATAACTAAATATTTTATGCATTGTGGATGTTTGTATGCCATTGCATTAAGGAAATCGGTGAGGAGAATAAAGGGAATAGAGCTTGTTTATTCTAATTGAGTTCTTCCAAGCGTCGCATATTTTTAAATTAGCCTTGGCTGACTTATGAACTAATTTGGTTCCTTCTCAATTACGACGAGATAGCTCTATCATATTGATATCCACTGGAGCAGTTTTGACAAGCCAAAAAATATTAATAGAATTTAGTAGGTAGTATTTTTCCATTCACCTCCAATGAGATAATGGGGAGCCGATGATCATTATTTCCATACTTTTCTCCTTCCTCGAGAGAAAATCAACCACCGAACATTTTAAGTCAAATCACCGCAACCGGTCCTAGAAAACGACCGGGACCTTTAGAAATCGTACGATTTCGATTTGGCGTATACCCTAATAAAGCCACTCCTTAGTAAACTCATCCTCGCACTCTACTATGCGTATAACCTTTAGAGAATAAAAAGTGACGAAAAAAGGTCTTTTTATACTCATTTCGGAGTACTTGACGTGATTCTCTTCCCCCTCCCCTAAACAGCTCCCTTGTTTTCTCTGTCCGACTCGCTCTTATGTTCTCTCTCTCTCTCTCTCTCTCTCTCTCTCTCTCTGGGCGAAAATATCATTCTGAAACGTCACCAGGTCTGCTTATTCCCCTTTTCTCTCCCCTCTTTCCTTTAAAAGTCCATTCTTTTCTCCTCTCCGCCACTCCACGTCCTTCTCAGTCTCGCTTTTGAGTGGGGGAGGGAAGGGGAGGAGGAGGAAGTGTGAGCGGAAGTGGGGGAGGAGGAGGGGAGAAGTGAGAGAGGAGGAGTGGGAAGAAGGACACAGCGGCAGTGAGGCAAGAAGAGGAGGTTTGCGAGGGAGCAGAAGGAAGAGCGGTGGGGGAATAAGGGAGAGGCGGAGGAAAAGTGGATCGAGTAAGAGGCAGAAAAATGAAAGGGAGGGAGGGGTAGAGAAATGAGTCGGGAAGGAAAAAGTAGTGAGATGAAAGAGAAAGACGTAATATACGGGTACTGATAGAGGATTGATCATAGAAGATAGAAAGAGATATGCGGCGACTGAATGGAAATTCCATATTAGAGAGTGACTGCAATTCAGTACTAAAATGAAAGGGTGGAATTAAACATGAATAACTAAATCGTTTAGTCGAGCACGAGTCGTTCAAAAAATATGGGAAATTTGTATTTCCATGTCGCAAATATGTAAGTGACAGAAGGAAGTTTCGAATTACAGTACACTCCGGTTATCCGTGTCAATCGGAGTTAAGGTGTCCACGGATAAAGCAAAGAATGATATTTTAAAGATTAAATAATTTAACACATCTGTTAAACACTCGAAACATATATTCACGTAAACATCAACTCACGTGCCACATTCGCCCGAACGAAATACCAGAAAATTTTATTACTTCATTAAATATTTGGATTCGTGTAACATACAATAAACTCGAAAACTTAAAATGATTGAGATCATATCATAATTTGCATCAGAATGCTGTTTATCGGCTAACTATGAAGTCATAAATGACCTTAAAAATGGGAAGAATATTTGCGCATAATAAAAAATAGAACTGAGCACATGCTACCAGGGAATATTCTAGATTACTTCAGAACGTTTGGTCGCCCACATAATGCACACACGGATGATCGGGATTTAACTTTACGTTACATTATAACTATGGGTGTAAAGGTATGTGTATAGTAAAAGGCTCTCGCAAGAAAATATATTGCCAAAGAAAATTGTTGTAAATAACGAAAGGCGAGTTGAAACTACGTGAGTATTGGGATGGTGCGAAGGTTGAAGATAATAAAGAAGAGGGAGGTGAAAGTTCATGTTTGACTAATATTATTAATAAAGGACTTGAAAGAGAGAGAGGGAGTTAGAGAAAGAGTGCACTAAGGGTTACGAGGAAGGTGAAAGAGCAAAGCGAAAGAAACAGAATAATGACGAGAAAGGGACAAATGCAAAAGGACACAGTGAGGTTTTTTTAATGAAGAAACCTTGGCTCGCTTGTTTTAAAGGAATCCATTGTCGTCCTCTTGATGAAGTTACCGAAATAGCGAGACAAGGCGAGCAATGGTGGAGAGAGGAAGAAAGGAAACAAAAAGGATTGAAACAGGAAGAAGACGGCAAAGGATAAGAATACATAGGGCAAATAAGAAAAAATTACGTTACACAAACTTTCGCATATCCGCAAGCTTTTAGTTTATATTATTATATGGCTGGTTGTATTAATATATATATATATATTAACTAAAGGAAAAGAAAAGGTAGTGATGAGGGTGGCAACAAGGTGTTGAGGGAAGCCCAGCGGACACTCACCAAGTTGAGGACCAAGCTGGCAGGCTGCTGGGGGCGTCGAAGAGACACGTAAAACACACGAACACACACACACACATATATATATATATATATATATATATATATATATATATATATATATATATATATACTAGTAGAAGGTGCTTGCATACTGTAAGCATTTAATCTCACCTTGAAAAAAACATTAATTTTTCAGAGATATATTTCATCGTGAGAAATATTTCTTTAATTCTAAAGTATTCTCCTCTGGACGGGTTTTCGTTTTTTCATTATGGAAAAATAATTGAGTAAAACAATCACTAATTTTCGCAATTTTCGAAATATTATACTTTTCCCACATTGAGTTAATAATGCCACACATTTCTGCCAAATTTTAAATTTATAGTACAATTAGAAGTGAAATAACATTTATATAATTGTTTAAATATAAATATTTTTTAACTGTCAAAATAACAATTTTATGTATAAATTGAAATGTTTATTCGTTTAGAAAGACTAACCACTAATTAATTTAAAAATTTCAGCTCCCTAACTTGCGGCTTAGTGTCTAAGCATCTACCTATTTGTTTAAACTTTAAGAATTTTTAACTGCCAAACAAATTAATATATCAAAATTTCTATAATCCCTATTTCGTTTTTTTTTTACAAATCCTACCCTTAAAAAAATTTCAGCTCCGTGGCACATTCGAAAATACATAAACCTTGAAAATTTGTTAAAACAATTGCGAATTTTTAGCGGCCGCATTATTGCACTTTTTCAAGATTTTCGTTTTTTATAGTCGGTTTTGCACAGAATCCCACCAAAGAAAAAAATTTAGAATCTCCAGCTCATCTGGAAGTGCCTAAACATTAGTATCCTCCTATATCCTCCTCCTCCTCCTTCTCCTCCTCCTCCGTAAGAAACGTTGATATATAATGATAGCTCATGTAATGTAGTATATCATCCACATAGGTGGGAAAACTCCTTAAGCCATAAAAGTTTATAACAACCCGATGCATTTCGCCCACTACGTGGGCATCCTCAAGGGCGTAATTCACACGATAGTGACTGAAAGTCAACTGTGAGGACAATGAGGATTCAGGTAATGAGGGGAACGAAAAACAAAAGAAATGGGAAAAACTTTTTAGTCGTCGATCTTATGATTATCTGTCAGTTTGTACAAGGTTTTATTGAATTCCGTGCCCGTTTTCATGATTGTTTGACGGTTTTTGTAAATGTGTAAGTTTTCCAAGGAGTTGAGAGAGTTGTTAGGCGAAATAATTAATTTGATGTCGTTCACATTTATACTGTGTCCTCTTTCAACTATATGTTTGGCTACGCTCGATTTTTCAAAGCGATTGTATTTGTAGTGTGCTAGATGTTCCTTCAACCGTGTGACTTTTTTCCTTTTAGTTTAGCCTATATATTGTTTGTCGCAATGTGAACATTGCATTTTATAGATCCCAGATTTGTTTAACTCTTCTGTCTTGTCTTTAGTACTGCCTAATATTTTTTTAAAATTGTGTGGGTTCGTGTAAACAGTTGAATATTTCTTTCGTTTGAAAATCTTATCCAAGCCTTTGTTTAGAGGAGGGAAATAAGGTAATTATATATATTTATTGTCTTTTTTGTATTCGATTTTGAAGATGATAGTGCTGGTCAATGCTTTTTTGAGTTTGTGTTTTCGAACTAGTTAGTTAATTAAGTTGTAGCTGTATCTGAGGCTTGTGGCTATTTCTTTTATATATGTTAGTTCTTTTTCGTATCTATGTTTATTTAGAGGAACATTGCAAAGTCTATGTACAAGATGATGGAAGACAGCTGTTTTTTGGCTTATCGGATGGAATTGGGGATAAAATTTTTGGTGTTTGTGGTTTGCCTCAAAATGTCAAACTCAATTTGGTGTTTATTTTTTATAATTAGCAAATCTAAAAATGGTAAAGTGTTGTTTTGAGCTAATTCATGAATGAATTTAATCGGAAATAAATTATTGAGTTGATTAATAAAATTCTCTAATCTTTGTTTGTTTAAGTCAAAAATCGCAAAGATATCATCTATATATCTATACCAAATTTCAGGGAAATAGTTAAATTTTTCTTTGCATTTATTTTCAAAAAGGACATGAATAAATTAGCAATGAATGGTGATAGAGGGTTTCCCATGGAGGTACCTTGGATTTGTTTATAAAATTGTTGGTTGAATTGAAATACATTCTGTGACAATATATATAAACAATATATAGGCCAAACTAAAAGGAAAATAATCACACGGTTGAAGGAACATCTAGCACACTACAAATACAATCAGACACGGAATTCAACAAAACCTTGTACAAACTGACAGATAATCATAACATCGACGCCTAAAAAGTTTTACGCATTTCTTTTGTTTTTCGTTCCCCTCATTACCTGAATCTTCATTGTCCTCACAGTTGACTTTCAGTCACTGTCGTGTGAAGTACGCCCTTGAAGATGCCCACTTAGTGGACAAAATGCATCGGGTTGTTATAAACTTTTATAGCTTAAGAATTCTTCCCACCTATGTAAATCGAGCCATAAGTTATTCAAGCCACCAACCTTTGTAGTATGTGATAACAAGCTCTTTCACTTGATTATTTTTTATTTGAAATCCCTCCAACCATTTTTGAGAAAACGACATTTTGCTATAATCGACAAGAATGAACTACCCTTCATTGTTGTACTGTATATTTTATTCCTACAATTATTATATTCCCATAAACACCCTATTTAAACACGAGATTTTGTCAGTTTTTGCTGTACCGTTTAGTCAAACCAGCATAGCAAATAATACAGAAAATAGACTATGGACACACGGTGTCGATTAAAACACTTTTTCGGACTAAGAAGCGTTTAAAACGTGGATATCCATAAAGTTGTAGCCGTTGAATCATTTCACGACCGCAATACATTATTTTAATATGTACTTGATTTATGAGACAGTAAAATTTCAATCGTGCACATTCATCAGTTTCTAGAAGACGATTATTTGCCCCAGTATTTTAATTTGCTCGGATGCTTTCTTTGCTAACGAGTTAAAGGGCATCATTAATAACGTAGACAATGATTTGTTGCTGTTTATGATTATCATTTTATTGTTACTATATGCTATTGGTTCTAGCTAAATATTCTACAAAATGACTTTGTGCTCGCCTCATTGAAAAGCTTTAGATCCTTTGCTTTATATACAGCTGTCCCTTCTTATCGTCATGAAAACGACGCAAACAAAGGAACTGCGAATATAGATAACTAACGCTTATGGGGAAAATTGGGTTGGGAGAATGAATTTTTTTCGCCTTTCTCACGCTTTTCTCAGCGCTCATTTATATTCATTTGCGTTTTGGGGTAATAGTTCAAACACAATACTGTATGTCAGTGACGCCCAAACTTTTAAGCTCGAGGGTCACATAACTCATTTCTGCACTCACCGCGGGCAACATATCCTGTTTCCTCCCTCTTCGCGGGACACACAAAATCAAAAATGGTATTGAAGAATAATTTTAAAAAACTAAATTGTTTAGTCATGGATCGGTTTTTACCTGATTTGTTTAAAATCTATTTTTCCATAATGGGAATAAAAGGGTAATGGCAACATATATTATTTTTGTAATGCTATGTTTTCATTTAATATTACATTGTATCTTTTGATTGTCGAACTCATGGCTGGCCGAATGTGGCACCACTGATGCAAGTTATTGCAAAAATATTGTAGAAAATACAGTTAATTACACGCATTCAAACAGCAAAGGGTGGTAAGACTTGCTGAGAATATATCATCATGTTAGCATCTAGCTTAACCTACTCCCCTCCAGTCCTCCACGTGCGTCACAGCGTCACATGTGTTGTAGTATGTGTGGATTATGTACTTTGTTTGTAATTTTTTCATGGACTTAAGCAATCGAGCAAAGTATGGTGTGATAGTCGGGGGCGAATAAGTGAAATTTACCTTCCGCGGACATAGAAAATTAGTCAGTATCATCTGCGTGAATAAGCGGAAACGAGATAAAACCGCGAAAATAGAAGGTCTATTTTACTTCGTGAGAAGTAAGAATCAAGTTCGAAACATATGCGACTTAAATCACGCGTAAAGAGTATTATTTTCCAATTTAGGTCAGTTTTTCGTTGAAATCCTTCCAAAAACTTGTATCCTTGCGCTTTTTGTTTTGAGCAAGCAAGCGATTTGTTTTACTTTTTATTCGCTCCGATGGTCAATTTTCATTCGCTGATCGGTCGTCTCGCGGACTCAAAACGGGACGACAGTCCTCACGCACTGCTGCTTCTTAAAAATAAAGTTCGCGGCTGACTTGCGTCGCCATTAATAAACCGGTGACGATAGGCTGGGATCACAAAAGGCGCGTAGAGGGAGAAACAGATTCTTACATTACGTGATATCGGTTAAAGTGTTACGGTATGACGAGGATGAAGTATTAATGCAGGAAGGAAATTCAAAACGAACGGATAATCTAAAGCGCTGGGCATTGTCTAAGAATGTGCGGCATAGAATAGGGGATTCGGAAGAGGCAGGAAGTGAAGAGAGAGAGAATGGGAAAAGGAAGGGTACAGAGCGTGAGAATTACTGCGGAGGCAGGAGGGCTATAATGGGTTTCGGAATGAGACCCTTGAGTAGTTTCGGGAGCATAGAGAGGAGAGAGGGGAAGAAAGGGGCAGAGGTAAAGGATTGGGAGAGAGAGAGAGGAGAATTGAGTCTGTTTGAGAGAACAGCATTGCCTTCTGAGGTGGCTTGAGGGTGCTTGAAGCGTAACCAGTCGAAATGCGAAGAGGAAAGACACCAGCGCAGTAGTTTTTGAGGGTTCGCATTTTTTTCATCTCTTTCCAAGTGTGTTACCGGCATAACCATGCTGAAAAAAACTGCTTGCGGAATAATCCAAATGGATAACAATGAGGCAGTGTAATTTTAGCTCAGATGTGTTAAAGCAGAAATATGATGGGACCTTGCCGCTGCGCCATTAAGTCAATCAGCCTTTATGTCAAATTATCCACACAAAACAGTGAATTGCAATATACGAAAAACTTGATATACCAGAATCATTCGATAGGGTGAAACAATGTAATTTTAATTAGGTGAAAAAGAAATAGGGACCAGACGCTCTGATGTAATTCTCTTCGACTAATGACATTTATTTTGTCGATAAACAACCTGAGTACGTCGCGGATAAGGATAAGAATTCTTCAAAATATTTTATATGCATAGTTTTTCATATATTTAGTACCTACTTATTTTAGTTACTTAATGCGTGCTTTTGAAATTTATTTAGTAGATTCACGTAACTTATGAATATACGAAAGAGAATTTACTCTCTCCACCGTATTTGCAGTTTCTTTTCCTAATTTCCACCATAGAGGTAGTTAGTTGTACGTATTTGGTGAAGAAAATGTAATTCATATCTCGTTTTAATGAGCTATGGTTGGGCGAATGTTCAAGAGCTCAATTAATTTTCAAATAGCCTTTATGAAGAAATCGTTCGTTTATAGAATGGCTCATAGATCCGACTGCAATAAGAGAAAATATTCGAGATATGGATTCCTATTGTTATTTGGCATTACAGTAACTAAGTCGGAGATTCGTTCCTGAATACTGCGACACATAACGAAACTTATTTTCCCAAAGACAATGATAAAAGTAGGGGTAACGTTCCTGGTGGATATTGTGACACATTTGTAGTATTTGCACGCCAAATAATTCATTATTATAGAGTACATACATAAAGCATAATATGTTAAACATAACTTCACAAATGGATATAAACAAAATTAACGCATAAAAAACTCTCCTGGGATGTTTCTGAAATTAAAAATGCTGCGTAAAATTGCAACTACATACAGAGTCTTCGGCAGTGAACAAAAACATTTTGAGTCCTCATATGAGAAAACGAAGTTAAATTAAATCACATAAATAATAAGGGACAAGAATTAAAAAAAGGTTTGCTGGAATTTAAAATTTCTCTAACAATTTATTTGTTGCTGTTACTTGGAACCGTTCACAAACGACGTATATACAGAACGATGCAACTAGTAACGTTGCATGTAGCTTACTTCATAACAGACTTAATGCATAATCGATGAAGATTAGCGGAGAATAACTACGTTTCTGTCACGGATTGAGATTATTAATAGTAATTTCATCTCTCGTATATCTTCTTAGCGTTCCAATAAACCAATTATCTCGAAGTACATCAATTTTACCTGAGAGACAATATCGACCTTTAAATATTTCTCAACTATCATTCTCGACATAAAAGTAACGGCCAAGAATATCGAGAACGTCTTAACGAACGATTCGCCATGAATACCCATCGATATCCGTGAGTGATTTTCTCTCCTCCACCAAAACCACGAAAAGAAACGTAGTAAACATTTCAAGCGACTCAGGTGGCCCAAAAATAAATCCTTATAGATCGCTAAGGGGAAAGGAGTGAAAAAATAAAAATTCTCTCGTCTCCTTGGGCAAACAGAGATAAAGAAATTGGTGCGGTATTAAAGGCGATTTGCCTCTTTTATATATATATATATATATATATATATATATATATATATATATATATATATATATATATATATATATAGAGAGAGAGAGAGAGGAAGAGAGAGGGGTAAATGGAATTTTAATGGGCGCGAAGGTTGGGGTTCGTTTATTTCGTGAGAATGAGGGGCCGTAGCGGTCTGATTTGGGATTAAATGTTGGAAGGGGACGAGAGAGAGTGTGAAGGGAGGAGAAGAGAGAGAGAGGTAGGGAGTGAATGAGAGAGAGGGATGAAGGCGAGGAGGGGAGAGTAGAGAGACCCTGGTGTTGACAGGTTTCGAAGTAGGTTTTCCTTTTTTTCTCCTCCTTACCTCTAACCTTTCGCAAAGGTTCCTCCGCGGTGGGTGCGCGAAGTGTGAAGTGGGGTCGAAGTTTTTTTAGATCTGCATCGCTCCCTCTTTCGTGGGAAGAATGGGATGGGAAGGAAACGAAATCGAAAATCTTTCTTCGGAGGATGAAATGTGGTCGGCCCGTTCCGGCAGAATTCATCAGGATTGGGAGGTATTTCCTTATCATCGGTGAGAATACGGTGGCGGAGGGAATATTTTACAGGGAATGCGTCGTCCTAATGGCGGAATTTTGCCTGATTCTAAAAATTCTGAAAAATGATGTCTAATGTTTCTTAATTTTTCACACAATAAATTCTCTCTGTCTCTCTTGGAAATATTTTATATCAGTGGTCATTCATTTTATTCACGAAGTTATTTGTATAATTGTTCCGGCGTTGTTGTAGAGCAATGGTTCCAAAACGTTTTGTATGTTCGGCACCTTTTCAAATATAAACAGAACTTCACGGCAAACCAGTCTTGAAACAAGTTTTTTACATTTTTAAATACGCGTATTACAACCTTGGACGCAACCATTTGTCGGTAATATACCATATTTAATATATAAGAGGAAAAAAGATTGCACTAGTTGGGTACCTATCAAAACATCGAAATAATTCATTTTTTGCTAAACTAAGATTTTCCCGACACCCCTAAAAATCAGCTGTGGCACCCTAGTGTGCCGCGACACGTAGAGAGCCACTGGTATAGATGCACAGAAATGTGATTTAAGGACCGAACGTGATGTATTGGGTAAAACTTTATCGCAATACGAGTAGGAATAGTTGGTTTGATACTCTTTAAGATTAATTATCACACAGTTTCGCAAAATGTAATAAATTAGATAGTCGTTTGATTCTAGAAAGAATTTTCCAGCTATACGGCCCAAATATTTATTTACTTAAATCCACGAAGAAGTATCATATTGTGTGGTTAATTTTCTTTTATTTTAATTAAATTTACTTTGTAGTAATCGTTTAGCACAACATAACCTTAAAGTCATTTCATTAAGTATGGCAAGTGATACTTTCAAAAACTTAGAGATAAGGCACTCATTTTAAAAATCTGAAAGTGAATTTCAAGTTTTTTTTTCAAACTCGAGTAATTTGTCAGTCAACGGCTGTCTGAAATCAAATTGAGTATATTTCTTCAATAGCTTTAAAGAGGTCAGATAAACCAAATGCGCATTTCAGGTACAGAGCTGTCCTCATCAGTGGAGTTTCACCGAGAATAGATTCACGATGTAAAAATGATATCGCGGATGTCCTTTATTTAAAATATACTATCGGCGAATCGCCACTGATGACGACTGCTTTGTAGCCGAGATGTACATCTGCTTTCCCAAAAACCTTTCTATGGCTGTTGTAGAAGCATAATTATAAATTTTCCTTTCATTTTGAAATGCCGGAATAGATCCGATAACAAAACATGTACGCGTAGATTTGACGTTGAAAACAAAACAGCTCTCAAGGTCAAATTAATTATTGCCGGTAACGCATAAAAACTTGAAATTATACGTTCTACGAAAAGTAAAAAACAATCTTCCCTCAGTCGCTTGAGCTAAGTGCAGAGGGGGATCAAATAATGACAAAGATTTTTCCAATTAAAGGAGAAAAAGATAAATTTAATTCCATCTCGACGATCAAATAATGAGATCGAAGACAAAATGGCGTCCTGAAACGAGTGAAGGTGGAGGAGAGGAAAAAAAGTATATTTCAAGTTTTGGAATAAATTGGTCGAATGAGAAAAAAATTTACGCTCACCCTCCCCCCCCCCCCCCCAAAAGAAAGACTCGGTCAATTAATCGATATCGTCCTCTTTTTTCTCAAAAAACGAAGGATAAAATGATGCGGGAAATATCTCAAAGAGAGATGGCATTGAAGGTCTTCCTTTTTTACTTAAGGGATGAAAAAAATAATAAAACTTTTCCCTACAATTTTCGTCAGAAATTTCCGCGATTTGTCGATTTATCAAAAAAATTGCACTTTTCGCGGAGAAATTAAATCAATCCGACGAAACGATCGCTCTTGATCGGTTCGATTTAGCGTATCCGTTCGTAGTTTTCCCTCTGTGTATATCGGCATTAACTTTATGAATAGGTTTCAATCTAAAAAGAAAGAAAATAAATGAGAACAAATCAATGTGGAAAGCTGCGAACTTCTTTTTTTTTGTCTTCTATTTTCTTTTAAAGCCTTAAGAGGAGAGGGGATCACATAGTGGGAGGCGATTCCACTTCTTTCTCCGCCACTCCGATCACCAAACTCCTTTCCCTCTCGTCTCAGCGCCTCCTCCTCCCACAATTCCCCAGCTTTCTGGGAATATTGACTGAATGAGGAATCGGAAATGGGCGTGTAAGGCGGAGGGGGGATGAAATCGGGGACTCACTGTCTTCAAAAATTTTTTGAGGGCATTATTCAGCGTTCATTTCTTGCCGCCTCTCCCTCACCGCGCCCCTCACGTCACCTCCTATCCAATAGCATTTTTATTATTTTTTTTTCTTTCAAAATTTTTATTTTTATTTTCGCTGGAAGATTTCTTCCTCCCATTTTCACATCCGCCTCCTCTTCCTATTTTCGCTTCCTTCGTTTCTTTTTTTTTCCTCCCCCACTTCCGAACCATCTTCCCCCTTATCTTTACTCCTCATCCGTCGGTTTCATCCATCCTTTCTTTCTTCTTCTTTATAAACGGCTTGCTCCCCCACCGTTTCTCCAAAGGGGTCACAACCCTCTTATCTGGACGGCGTATATATGGGGAAGGGTTGGTCTGCGCAAGGCCTAGGAAGAGAAGGATATAGAGGAATGAGGATTTTTTTAGGTTTATTTCTCTCGTGGAGGAGGTGGGTCTTCGTGAGGATATGAGTGCGGGAGCGGAGTGAATGGAAGGAATTTTAAAGGGGTTTTTTCTTTCTCTCGCTCTTGTTTTTCCGGTGTGGGAAGGGTCGCGTGAAACACCTTTTTTCCCTTCTTTTCCTGCCTCCTTTTCCTACCTTCTTTTCCAACCTCCTTTTCCTAACTCCTTTCTCTTTCTCTCCTACCCTCTGCTAGGATGCATTTCCCAATACATACACACATTTATGCGGGCCGTCCAGAATGCTGATGGTCATGGGGAGGCGATAGCTAGTACGTTAGAAGGTCTTGAGGAAGAGGGAGTGAATAGTAGATCCTTTAGAAATGGTGCCGGAGGTAGATAGGGATTGTGCATGTATATGTGTATATGTATATATGTATATATATATATATATATATATATATATATATATATATATATATATATATATACATATGTATATGTGTGTGCGCCGTAACTACCAGACTATAAGACGACGTCAAATATATAATTTATAAGGCATTCTGAAGCAAATGCATTAAACAAGATTATTGGATTTTTTTAATTCAAATTTGTTATCAAAATATGCAGTACAATGACAAATGTTATGTAAAGCATAGTCATTATTACTGCCACTGATTTTCATTCTTTTTTGCCCGAAAAAAATGAAAATTGCTCGTTTTAAGTAGGGTAAATACGGTACATATAGATATATGTATTTGTGTGTGCGTGTATGTGTATATATGTATGCATGGATCTGTGTGTATGTATTTATAAATGATATATGTTTACATTTATATGGAGTTCTCGAGGGGTCTTAGTTTTCTGCCGCCCTTTCAACTCCTTTTCCTCCCTTTCCTTCCGTTTTACGCCCTCTCCATCCGTCTTTTTCCCTTCTTACGACACTTGTGCGTTTCCCTTTCCCAATTATCGGTCCCTTTTTATCCCGCCAGAAACGGCATATTTTCTCCTCCCTTCCTTCTGCCGGAGTCCATATTTCAGCCTATACGTCTGCGTCTATTTAGTCGCGTTGTTATTTTCGTTTTATTTTTATCTTTTAACCGTTTGCGACGGTATTTTTCTGCGCATTATCTCGACGTTTTACTTTCTCGTCTCTTCGAGACTTCAAGTGTTCTTTTTTCGGCCTTTTGAGTTATCCCTGTTGCTTTTACGTTTTTTTCCATTTCGTCCTGTTCTTTGTGCGCGATTTCATCGACTTTCATTTCATGTTCATTCCTTATACATACATATATATTGTATATGTTCCGGCTTTGCCTCTTTATCCGTTAGTCCCGCAAAGTTTTACTCCTCTTTACTTATATGGCGCATTATTTCTCATAAACGACACGTTAGTGATTGTTGTTTTTATTAGTTTTTTATTCATTAATCTGTCTTCATTTTTATGTCTACGTCAGTTTCTCATTTTTAATCTTTCATTCGTCTCTGGAAGTATCGTGTGAAGTGAAACCGTCCAAAGTGGAGCAGGTTTTCCCATGCGAATCCATGAGGTTACGTGTTGGCGCCGTCTTGAAGTCAACATGCTACAATTTAGTTGCATTTTATTCAGCATTTCTTGCGTTACCCTTTTAGTTACACTGAACGAAACATCAATGCACAGACGTTGTTTCTAAACCGTTCTAAAGCGAAATCTATCGTCGCTTAATTCGAGATTGTCACCTAAAAGAAAGTCATGCTTAAACATATTAAATTTGAACAGTGTAATTTGAGGACGAGTTTGCTAAAACTGTTTTTCTCTTTTTCATCATTTATTTCTATTTCTTTATCGGCAGCTCATAAAACGGCTATTTCGACAGGTACATACATACGGCCAATGCGGGTAGGTATGGCCTAAAACTTATGATAGTATGCGAAACCCAAGCAACTACTCAAAACGGGTCGTCCTTTTGAACATTATTATTCGTCCTTTTCGCTCTTTCTCCTTCGTGTCCACTTCATCTCGTCCTGGATTTATCTCTTTCTCTGTATCACTTGGATCGACCTCGTGCTCCTGCTCCCGTCATTTCCTCATCCTCCTCCGTTCATTGCCTCTTTCTTCCTCTCCATCTCGCTTCCCTTATCGGCCGCTGTTTGTTTTACACCAACCTCTGCACCCTTTTTTGCTTGTTCCTTTTATGTCGCTCAGGTTTTTATCTCTGTTTTACTCCCTTTACGTCCTTTTTCAATGTCGTGCTCTCTCTCTAGCATTCTTAGGGTGCGTTCACACTGGGGGAGTCGTCTAGTTAAGGGTCAAGACTCCCGAAACATTTGGGACACAAAACTGACGCAGCGGCGTGTTGAAGATTTTGATCATTTCATGACCAGCTACCGTGCGTAATGGAAGTTCCAACTCTTAACAGCAGTCTACGTTATTATACGGGATCGTCAACACACTCGTGGTAATTAATATTATGGGGTCATCCTGAAAATGGAAAACTGGCAGATTTTCGAATTTTGGAATTTCATATTTAAGTTTTATGAAAACTGATATAAAATGCTTGTAAAGCTTCGAAATGTGCGCATGAGAAAGAATAATAATGATTAAATGGACAGATAGGATGAACAAAATTATCCGAAGAGAGAGAGCATGATTTGAAGACATTTTTATAAGGTAAGCTGTAAAGAAAATAGAGAAAGCAGTTGAAAAAGGTTTCAGCTGATCTACAAATTGAAGATAAAAGAGAGCTATCAAGAAATGAATAAGATTTGAGAAGCAGGAGTATGCGGGTAACCAGTTTCAACCAAGGATAATCTCGGACTTGAAGTATTTCCAAAACTTTCTTGTGAGTGTACAGACTCCTTTTAAAAATTTTGTATCAGTGATTGAAAATGAGAAAATGAACAGTACCATTTCGTCATTGGAACAAAAATTTTCTGCATATATCGCGGAAAACACAACAATACTAGGCTTATATAAATCATTAATTTTTGTTTTCATTTTCTGAGTTTAACGAATCGTATGACTCTTCTTAGTAATTGAACATAAAATGCGCACTAGAGAATTGTCGAGCTTGGAGATACCTAAGACCTAAAATTTCAATTTTTGATACTTAAGCTGCTTTTTTGGAATCTATTGCGTAGTTGTTTAAGAAGCGAGTGACTCATGACTAATGGATACATTTAGACTCGAATAAATTTAGTTTGTGCGAACGAAATCAAGTGTCATTTTTCTCTCAAAACCTTTTCCAATGCCTTCGGCAAGTGAGTGTCACAGCAGACTCGGTTCGGCTCGACTCTGGCAATGTGCACGCACCCCTACTTCCGATTCCGTTGTTTCTCCGTCTTCTCAGTATTCGCAATTACTCCTATTTTATTTTTTACTTATTACTCGGTTTTCATTGTGTTTTTATTCAACGCACCCCTACCTCGCTCTTTTTGTTTTTTCAACTATTTTAATTTCGTATTCGTCCTCATCACCAGTTGCCCCATTCTCTGCGTTTTAGTTTATTTTTGTTTTATATATATTTTCTCTCCTCTTTTGCTCCCCTGGCGTCTGCCTAATTTTGTTTCGCCCTCCTTCATTCCGCTGTTTTATTGCATTCCTCCGCCTTCTTCCCCTGTCGCACTCATTAATTTTCCTTCTCCTCCGCGCACTCCCGTTTTCTGATGTTTCTTTCGCAATTACCGCCCTCTTTCCTTTCTTCCTGTATTTTATCCGTTATTTCTTCCCTTCTCGTTCTCTTTATGTACGCCTTATTCTGTTTTTCTTTTTCGTATCTATTTTGTCTCTCGTTTGTATCTCTTCTCCCCCTCTCTCTTTTGCTTTCCGCGCAACCCTCTTTCTTGTCATTATCGTCATTTTTTCCGTGCTGCCTTTTTACGATCTTCATCATACGTTTCCCGTTCTCTCATTTTTTCTCTCTATCTTTCTCCGCCGTTGCTTTTTCTCCTGCCATCCCGTGCCGTTTTTCCTCCGCTTCAATTTAACCCTCTTTCCTGTCTCCATCTCCCTCTCCTCCTTTTACCCCCTTCTTTTATCCCCTCCTTCTCCCTATACTACCTCCCCCAGTCTGCCCCTCACCTATTCTTTCCCTCACCACCTCCCACCCTTCCTCTCTCGTCTCCCTCCCTTTTCCTATCCTATCTTCCGTTCCTTTCTTCCAGTCATGCGCTTTTCAATGCCAATATCACTTCCTACGGCGCCTCTTCCCTCCTCATATCCTTTTTGGGTGGGCCCCGGACCGTATGGAGGGATGAGGGGGAGTGAGGATTTTTTTTATTCTTTCCTCGGCGCCTGCTGAAGAAGCAGTTCCATGCAAAGATCTTTCCCCCCTCCCACTGCCTTTACCTTTTTCCGAGCCGTATGCAGCGTTGGCGAGGGAAATAGAAAATAGTGGGTGGACGGAGGGTTGTGTGAAAGAGGTGTGTGTATGTATGTATGGGTGCTCGCCCCGCGTGTGAAATATACATTCTATTCACGGAAAATGTCATCAAATGGACGTCCGGTTTACTGTGCGGGGATGGAGGTAAAAAAAAACTTTCACGCCCTACGTTTATTTTGTTCCATCTCGTCGAGTACGAGATAGGGGGTTGGGGAGGAGAGAAAGAGATAAGGATAAAGCGTCGAATCTTGTTCCGGAGTCTCATTACCCAACAAACGTTATTTTCCTTTTTTTTAAATATCCGCCGAAAATTCAATATAGCGGTTCTTGCATTTACTTTCTCGGACGTCTGGAATTGCTTCTATTTTTATCGAGTCTGGAGTGGAGGAGGCATACACTTTCGGCGTTCGTATCCGGAAATGCTTGGCCCGAGTTATCGCTTTGAATGTAAATTACGCTTCTTGCTCTCGGTTTTATTAAGAGTCGTAATTTGTGATTCATTCGATGGGAGATATTTTTACCGAATAAAATTCTGAATTTAAATTAAATTAATTGTAATGCTAGAGATCCTAAATGATATGAGCGTGAAATTGATTTTCATGTATGCATTTAAATGGATTTAACGTTATGATTTATCAACGATAGATCCCAATATGCCTCTTTGATATCAGAGCGAAACTGTGTACACTCGTTTTTACATACCTTTGAATTTTTCTCAATTATTTTTATAGGAATCTTGAGTAATGTAGTAGTAGTAATTGATTTTTATATGCGTCGACGGCTATGGTCATTTTGCACTGTCATCAACTGGACATATGTACACATAGAAGTAAGGAGGGAAACCCGGTCTACTTTTTAAGAGAAGCACCAAGGGGGCCAACTGCTTAAAGTCCCTTCTGACGGACGGAACACTGAATTTGCGCAGTCTCCTCAAACCGCACAAACAGGGGGCCGGACGACCTCGAAAAAATCCTACTTGCGCAGGATTCGTGCGCGCTGCCTTTTCGAGCAGCAGGCGAGTAGCAGCCAGCGTCCTAACTACTACACCACCGGCACCCCCTTGGGTAATGTATATGTAAATAAAAATTTACTATATTTTTTGGTTTCTTTCTCCGAAAAAAACAACACTTTTCTGCTATTCATAATAAAAATATTCTCTTTATAATACTTTTTTATTATATGAATTTTAATAGAAGTTAATTACGGTATATAGTCAATTACTCGAGGTAATTTGCAAAGGAGTTTATTCTCATTACCTATTTATTAGTTTAATCGAATATTTATGTAACTGAATAACAAATGAATCAGGCTCATGATTATATTTTATTTTTAGCAATACATATAAACATACCGTATTATAATTAGTTAATATTAATGAACGAGTTTTTGGCATTTCATCCCAAATATTTTATTTCAAGTTTCTCTAAATTTAATTCGAGTTTTATCCACATATCTATAAGTTTTACGTTTCAAGGCAGAATTACAATTGTTGATGCTTTGGGTGTCAGTGTTTGAAAAAATGGCATCATTTCTCTATAAAATACTAGTTATTCGAAATCTTTATTTACCCACATTTTGAGCAACCTTTCTCGAACTTTACCACACCTGTTAGGTTTTCTCTTTGTCCATTTATTAGCATTTAATGTATGCGTTGCGTATGCTGCGTAGTTCAATGGCTCTGGTAAATTGTTAATTAGTCGTCGCCAGAGCAACCATTAAACAACTTGTGAAGCGTAATGGGGTCGTTTTTTATTCCTATTCACTTTTTTACGAGATCGGTAATATTTTTAGTTTACGTGCAGTCAAGTGAATTGTTTCAGAATATTCCACTCACCGTAAGCGGCGGGGATCATTGACTGGAACGATTCATTCGTCCATTACCTGCTTAATAATTCTTTTTTGTTGGTTTTTTTTGTCGTTCCATCCCTTAAACAGTTGCAAGGCCGTAATTGCTCAACGCAGGTTCATCTCGCGTGACATTTTTTTTCTTCGTGTAGCTGTACAGATGCCCGATACTCTTCGAAAAATGTTCCTCTCTCTCGCTCTCTCATTAAATAAAATAGTAAAGAGTGAGGGAGGGACGATTCGGAAAGATTAATAATTGGCATGGGAAAAAAACACGTATATATCACCATATCCCTGCCCGCTAATTGCAACCTCGCGCACGGATCTCGCTATTAACTTAATTCATCGTTTGGACCGTAAGCTTTTGTGCATGGAAGAGGCATAGGGAGGGGGAGTAAAAGGTTGGTAGCCATGGGGATAAGGGAGGGGTAGGTCAGAGTCGGAGGGAAGATGTAGGGAGGAACGGAGGGGACGGCAGCGGACTGGGATGCAATTCTATCTGCATCCGGACGAGGTGCGGTTGACTTGAGCCCTCATTATTTCCGTCATACGGCGAAAGACGTGCCCATGACTGTTTTTGAAATGGCAATTAGGACAGGTCGGGAAAAATACCCGTTTGTAGCGTAGTCGGGCAATTTGGAGAGAAGGAGGAGTTGAAACACCGAAGGAACGATGGAGTTAGTGATAGGAGGCAGTGTGGGTGCTTGGTAGGGAAAGAATCGAATAGAAGATAAAGAGAAAGGAAACGAAAAAGATTGACGATGGAGGAAGAATGCTAGAGTAGGATAATGGTAGCGGTTGTGGAGATGAGTGTGAGGAAGGAAGGAGGAGAGTGGAGACGAGAGAAGAGAGAGTTGAGTGAGGAAGCAGAAGAAAGTGGAGTCAGAAAGAGAATAAATTTGGAGGTAAGAGAAGAGGGAGAGGTGGGGATGTGCAGAGAAAGGGAAAAAAGAAATGTAGCGGGGATAGGGATTGAAAATTAAGAAGGAGAGAGGGAAGTGGAGAATGTGAAGTAATAAAGGGAGAGAATATTTCAAGGAGTGGGGAATATGGAGAGAAGTAGAGAGATGTTGAGATACGGAGATAGAGAAAGAGAAACAAGTAGGTTAGAGTGGTAGGGATGGTGTGGCTGTGTGTGTACGCGCGCGTGTGTGTTTGTGCGTTTAGATGGGACGAAAGACGTAGATCTGTGTGGATGTTGTAGGCTCGTGGAGAAGGGGGAAGAGTACATGTACGGCCTCCGATGCCCTTTTTATGATTTCCCAAATAGTTAATGAGACGAGGCGCATTTAAGAGCAGGGAGCGCACGGAAACAGGAGACGGATAGGGAGGGTGAGAGTGAGCGATATGACGAACAAAAACGAAGTAGGAAAAAATCACTCGTTCGATTGCCGGCATTCGCATTGTTTTTTTAAATATACGTTTTCCCCAACACCCGCCATTTTTTCCGGGCGTTTGGCTATTCCTTCTTTCAACCTCCCTCTATCTCTATCCCTCGTCTCCCACCTCCCCTTGTTTCCTCTGTCATTTTCCAAACCTTCCGAATTTTGTTTTCGCTCGTTTTTTCTCCCATCCCGATTTCTGCTGTTCCTCCGAGTTTTTTTACCGGATGTTTTTTTCCATCGCGGACAAATCATTTGTCTCCCGGTTTTCCCAAATGGAAGGGAAGCATGTGTGGGCGAGTACATTGATTGTAATCGTCGGCGCGTGTCAATCGTCACCAGCCGCCTATGACGTCAAATAATGAGAGGCTCCTGCGGTAGGTGCGGGAAAGGAGGGCGAAGTGCTGGCGGTGAGGGGGAGGAGGGAAGGAGTTGTGGCGTGGGGCGAAATTTTGGCGAAGAATTAAACGAGACCTCTGCGCCCATTCCACCTAGCATACATATACGCATTCTCTTTTTTTAATGAACTTTCGCACTCTTCTATTCCTGGGCTTTCGTGGATATTTCTGTCTCCTAGTTTTCTCTTTTATGGATTTTTATATTATCAGATTCCTTAGCTCTCCTAACTCTGTTAGAGCACAACTAAAATTGTCTAGCCGAAATAGATCGTCTTCGTGATAATTTATGAGTAATTATATTGAGAAATATTGTGTCGTCGTCTTCCAAAGCATAGGTATTCAGCGCTACCTTCCATTTTAAGTTCTGTATATTATGATATTAAAAAAATGCATTTCATTGATGTCGGCAGGATATGTTTTTGGCACACAATAAGTGTTTAATTTACGTTAAACGCTTTAATTTAATCTCTATTAAAAAGAACATCGTGGTGGAAGTATTACACAGAAATGTTTTACTGGAGCCAAACACCATTTACCCATGTTAAATAGTTTTTCTGTTTACATAAATGTTGTTTGAATAATGCACGAAATAGCAATATGCCCTTTATTGAAACCCTTAAAGCTTTCTAATTCCTATATTCATTCAATTCATACTATGCATTTATGAAAAAACTAGTGCTCTCGTGTCACGCGCAACATATACGTACCTACGTAATTCTCTCGTGTTGCCATTGATGTTATTGACTCTTCTGTTATTTGAATTATTTTGTGGTTTTTTAAGACAAAAAACCACATCTCACTTCTAACTGCGCTCTGTAAAAAAATGAAATATTTTTTTTTCAAACCTGCGGGGTCACTAGTACCTAATGAAATTCCTCTATCAATAATAATCTGGGTTTATATCCACAAATTTCTTTGGTTTCTCAGCAAGAATTACCTTTGTGGGCAACTTCATTAATCTGAAATTTGAATCATTATTTTCTCAGTGAAATGCTTCAAAACGTTCCAAGACTACTTAGGCAATTAAGTGCTGAAAGAAAGTTGAACGCCAGGTAGAATAACGTGCATTAATTTTTATGCTTCAAGTGCCTAGGTAATAACAGTACAAATAAGCGATGGTCACGCAAAGAACCATGGAAAAAAGGCTTTGGAATATCATTGCGGGGAAAATATTTCGAATTTATGAATGAGATCTCCTTGAAAGACTTTTTTTATGTTCTAGTCTCTGTTTAGCTAGGCGTGCTTCCTTTGATAGCGGAGCATTTGCATGTGAGCCGCGAGTGCTTGGATTTGAAAATTACCAAGCCTCGTAACGTAACTATGCTGTCCTATTTTTCTTTAACCTACATTCTCACGTGCGATTCAAAATTGATAGGTATATTAATAAACATCTTTTTTAAAATTTTGCTGGTTTTAATAGCTGACTTTAACTGAGTTTGTGTACAACTTCCTTATTATAATAAAAGCCAATCTCTCTCTGTCATTTGGTGTGTAAGATTTAATGAAATAATAATGAAATAGCTCTAAAACGTTCATTTAGTTTTAGATGAATCTTTTGCCAAGTATATTGCGCGTGACCTTGCAGGTTTTACACGGTTCGTCACCCAGTGCAAGGTCATTGGTTCGATTCCAGAAGAGTTTACTTTCTCTACTTAACTATCATACGAATGAGCACAGGATATTTTTCCCTCGCATTTAAGTAATGGCAAAAATCGAGATACGAGCTCAGGTCTATTTTAACCGAGAATTCTAAATTTATTGATCTACGTTACATGCGTTTCCTTTTACTACTATTAATTTTTTTAAAAGTTGTCTATGTATGAAATCTTGACTATCAGAAAAAGCTTATTTTTTCGTTTTTAACTCTTAGAAATATTTTAAGTTTAACGTTACAATTTTAACTTTTAAAGTGCAGCGCTGTTAGATTCCTTATAATATACCTTAGAAGGAAAACAGTGATGTAATTATTCGTTTCTGACATTATTTCAACTATTTGAGTCAATTTAGCGAAATTTTATGTGGAAACAAGTGATATCGCTGCATCACGGTTCAAACCTTAAATAAAAACATCTTGATAACATCTTTATTTTCTCCATTCGTTAGAAATTTCTCCCAAACTTTCATCCGTTCCTTCCACTTTCTTAGCCTGCCTCCTTCTCAGGGTTTTCACGGCCTTTGTCAATTTCTCTTGTTTATCATTTTCTCACTTCTTTACTTTCTCAGCATATCCTTCCAGAAATATTTTGTACCCAAACCTTCCATTTACCTGTCTTATCTTCCATGCTTAACCTGTTCATCCATTGCTTCGTTTTGGTTTTTTATCTTCTTCGAATTGCAATAATAAAGCCCAAGGAGCTTAAAAATTACCTGATCCGTATTGCATGAAAAGCGTGCTCAAGTCCTACTATGGACATGCACGTTTAAACGTTATAAGTTGATAAAATCTCAGTGCAGGGAGCAATAACTGTAACGGGAGATTATGATACATAGCGGTTCGTTACGCCATCATTAATGGCAACATATTTTGTATAAAGAATACCGGCTGACATCTAGATAAAAGTTACTAGAGTAGTGCACTTTGAAGTCTAAAACTGACCAAGTTAAAGACGAATAGGTATTTAACCCTATATATAAAGCACATCTACAATGAATAAATACATGAGCTCCATCTTATGACAGAACAATAGGGGCTCATTGCCATTAGTGCCATAATAGGTGACCAGATTCTGAGGAAGTAAAATCGGGACAAATCGTGTTCTGGAGATGAAAAACCGGGACAATATAAGATCTTTAGTTTTTTGTCGCCTAAATACCAAATAGATAAATTCTGCGTAGCTTGGCTATGATTTTCTTGACAAAGTAGTCCATAATTTTTTCAAATTCTAACATTATGTGCACAAAATTATTACAGAAATGGTCATAAAATTGACGAAAACAAATATTTTAGTCATATTTATCGTATTTTTTGGGCTATAAAACGTACCCCAAGATATTAGAAAATTTCCCAGGAGAAAAAGGTGTTTTGGTTCACAAAAGAATTTAGGAAAGGTCACGTCGCGTATCATTTCTAGCCGTAGCTAAATCCGTATCTGGCAACATTCAAGAAAATGTTATGGCGTGATAACAATTAAATATAACGTTTTCGTGAAAGTAAATAGGTATGATCTAAAACACTGGTTTTCAACCTTTTCCCATGAAGTACCCTTTCGGGGTACTTCAGTAAAAAGACCTACTCTGAGACAATTTTAAAGGTAAAAGTGACCCCCGCTTAACACGGAGGATGCGTTTCTTACAACTCCGCGTTAATCATAAATCCGCGTTCGGCAGGGATACTATAACCCCTTTAGCGCGCAAAGGAAAATAATTTTACAAAAGCTTTTTTTGGACCCATGTTCAATGTAAAAACATATTATCACCGGATTTTATTGTCATTCATTAGAGAAACAATAAAATTACATGATAAATAAGATAACAAAAAAGCGTAACTTATAATTAAAGGACATAATCTGAAATCTTTCCTGGGACACTTAGGGGGATCTATGGCCCTCTGCGTTAAAAAAGAGCCAATGGTCGAGTGCTTGGTTTTTCGCTCTATTGTTTTTTTTAGAATACAAAGAAAAGCAAAAGCTTAGTCTCCATTAAAGAAATATTTTTACCTGTGTTATTCTATCTTCTATTGAAGGGGTTTAAAACATAAATGTATTACTTTTGAAGTGATTATAAAAGTTGGTAAAAATAATAAATTGCTGCGAACCTGAAAACGAAAAATTAGTTTCTTCGAAATTCCAGAGATGTTTGCATAACTTCAGACATACTTTCGCGTACCCCTAAGGGTACGCGTACCTCAGGCTGAGAAACACTGATCTAAAACATAAATAATTGCTTCGAAACTCTTATAGTTAAATGTGCTTGCGTGCACACGGCTGCCGGAGTGCGCTGCACACCTCGCACCTATAGGCACCCCTTGCAAATTGTACTTATTTAAATTTAATTGAAAGATGAGATTTTAATTCCTATAAATGCATTGCATGTGTAATAACATGTAACTGGAGGAATGTGATCCATTTATACCATATTTATGAAATAAAAAATAAAAATAATTTTTAACCGGGACAAATACTAAACCGGACGGGACACCGGGAAGCATCTAAAATCCAGGACTGTCCCGGCTAAACTGGGACGTATGGTCACCCTAATAATAGTAGAACCATGTCAGCAAGATTTTTTGGAATGGTACGCTGCGGTTCGCCCTATGTGTTCCACCATGCTGATATAATAATTTTATGCGAACATCGGTTTTACATTCATACCTCCATAAAGTAATTTATTTCCCGTACCGATCCTCTGAACTATTATCGAGCCTTTAATAAGTAATTTTCAATTCTCTATTAATATCTATCTAATTGGATAACTCTTATAACTTAATTTTTCTCTATTTATGAGACTACCACTTTTCCTATCACCTTTCTCCGTTTCCTAACCCCCTTCCATCTCTCCCTATCCAACTTCTGTCGTTTTTCTCCCTTCCTCTCTACCTCCTTTTAATCTCTCTCATCGTTCCGATCCACAAACTTTCTCTCCCTTCTAAAACCCTTGTCCACCGGCTCACTCCGTGCGTGCAAAATGCCCTCCTGTCGCCATCGCGTGACATCCCGTTGATTGTACAGTCCTCGCGTCGATTCCAACCATTGCTCCACCTGTCCCCGCCCCCCTCCTTCCATCCACCCTTCCGCCGCATCGCCCCCCTCCCCGAACCGTTCCCCTTCCCTCTCTCCCCCCCCCCCCTCCTCCTCTCAAAAACAGTTCCCCTTTATTTCTTACCGACCAATGCTTCCGTCACTCCTCTTACGCCTTCCCCCTCGCAATAAAACTCTCCCCTTTCCCTCCCTCACGTTGGTTATATCCTGCGTTCTTTCCCCCTCTATGCCCACCCCAATACTATGGAGGCCCATACCCTTACAATTACCATCTCCCGGCAATTTCCTCGTGCTTTACTCCCCCATCCCTTCTGGTACAGCCCCATCCTTTCACCTGCACATAACCCATTCCTCACTCTCCCTCTCCACTCGATTCTCGGTTCCACCCCCTCCTTCGTCGTTTCCAGTAAGCCAGGACCCTTTCTCCGTCTCCTCTTGAAATCATTTTGCCCTCTCCCCTTTCTCCAAAACTTCTCCGACAGTTCCACCCTGTCGTTTGTCTCCACACGGCTCCCAACCCTCTTTACCCTCTCGAACTGTCCGGACACTTCCCATTCGCTGCGTCCTTACCATCATTCTCTGCTCTCTCTCCCTATTCTGCCCCCACAGGCTGTTCTTCCGCCGCCTGGAGGCATATATAGAGGGGAAGGGGAGAGACGGGGAGATTAAATGACCGCAGTGACGCTTGCAAGCGTCGATGTGAGCCTTACGGGACTGTTCAAACTCTTCACTCCCTCTCCTATCTCTCTCTCTCATATCTCTCTCTCCTATCTCTTCCTCTCTCTCTTCTATCTCTCATCTCTGCTTCCTCTTCCCTTCCTTCGAATGCGCCAACTTCATTCCTTGCATTTTTCCCGCCGAAGGGTTTTCTATTTCTGCATGATGTGTCGCAAGGTTCGCTTATGGGGAGGAGGGTGACCGCGCCTTGTTGCCTTAAAATGTTATGCACCGCGAGGGGTCAGGGGATAAAAAAATAACGCACGTCGTTGAATTTTTAAAGACGTTATCTCACTCCGCTCTTAGATAAAAGGATGTGTTTGAAACAATATCGTTGTCATTGATATGCATGTAGGGTAACTGAATGAATTGTGTCTAAGGTGCTTATTTTAACATTATTGCCGTCGATGAATGCTAAACCGATTGTCTTTCCTCGGAATTTCTACCATTAATAGCGCCTTTGTTGCTTGTTGGTTGAAATAATTTGTCAATATGTTGTAAATAGCAATAAGTACTAATATAGTTGTATGGCTGTCAGAAATGATTACATTCTCAATTACCAATGCTCATTAAATAATTCCAACTCAGAGTATCACTATTGGGATTCAATTGCCATAGCGCTCCTTAATAAAGGTAGTCAGACAATTATTTTCTTGCACTATATCAGAGAATTGGCTTCGTCAATCTGGATAGTGATCTGATCATCTTACGATTGACTAGTGAAATAATAGCTAATATATGCAATTTTTATAGCATTGTAGCCGAAGTCATCACCAGATGTGTACTACGTTATCTGCATATACAACACTTTTCGTATGTACAATAACATCCTCCTTGATCTTGCAAGGCGCCATCAGAAAACGCGTAGATAAGTAGTCTTTTTTCTCGTTTAAAACCAGTATTTTATGCCCTTATTTGCATTCTATTTTGCTGAAAACACACCTTCCCTTACTCGTGCGTCATGAATCCTTATTTATTTCACTCCCTCTAGGCAATCAATTCAGAGCAGGCGCCACGTAAACCAACATAATTTCCACATCTAGCTATCGGCGGAGCCGTTGCTAAGTCTTTACCGCGGCACACGCCCTTTCCCTTTATAACCCCTCCACTATTCACATTTCATTCTCCATTCCCTTAAAAGGATTTTCTGAGAAGTGACTCGGCGCCAGAAATTGCTGGGATGTCAAGCCCTCCGGTACAGTATCAGCCATCGGCAGTGCACGCGTCTTTATTTTTTACCCCTGTGCATATCGAGTCCTCCGCGTATGTGGGTCATGCACGGTTCGGAGGGTTTTCCTTCGACGCTTAAGGTAATTGATCCGAGTTTTCATTGGCGCGCGAAAACTGCACGTTTTGCGATAAAATGATCGATCGCGAACTCTTAACGAAACTTTTGCGACAGATATTTTATGAGTCGCTTCTCAAGGCAATATTCTCAATTACAAAAAAGTTTCTGAGAGCTTTTTGTTGTTTAATCATTCCGCGTTATCTTTGTAAGAACGATTTCTATCTGAATCTACAAATATTTTTGTACATATTGTGCAACAAAATTAACAATATGCATACTACTTAAATTGTACTAATATGTGAAACATTACCTATTATTATGCGAATCCTATTATGCAAGTTTTTATACTCTAATAGTCAAATTCTTAAAAAGATAAGCTATTTTTTCAGGCGGCTGGTTAACCCTCCAGTACGCGCGCATGGTCTGTGAGACCAAGCCCGCATTATATCGAACCGCAAATTTTGTGTGTTTGCATCACTGACTCAGTACCTTTCTATAATCCCTTGTTCGCTGTGATACAGCGAGGTCAGTCTTAGTCGAGCTCTTCTTCGTTGTGTACTTACGTCAAAAACTGGTTTGTGGTCTGACAGGCCCCCTGCGTGCACTCGCGTCTCTAATCCTCGATCCAATAATTTTCGTTATATATTAGTTTTATAGTGTTTTTATGCAAATGTAATGATTCTTATTCGTACCAGAAAAATTTATTAGTGTTTTCGGAGATAATAAAAGTAAACAACGCTCATTGGCACTGTAAGAAAAAACAGGAGCCAAATACCTCTCGAAATTCTTTCTACGAGGAACAGTGAAGAGAACTCCTCAAGGTTTGGCTTTCAAGAGAATTTCACATTGGTCTCGTACAACCCTAAGAAGGCAAAAAATTGCTTTCAACTATACATCATGGAGAAAAATCGATGTTGACACCGGAAATTTAAAAGCCAGAAATAATTATTTAATATAACGACACAAAAGGTGGTGTCGATGTTGTTGACAAAATGAGTGCAACGTGCAATGTTGCACGAAACACAAGGAGATGGCCGATGGTTATATTCTACAGCCTATTGAATACCGGAGCTATAAACGCGAGAGTAATTTATCATGGTAATGATCAAGAACAAAAATTCCGAAGATATTTTTTCAGAGAACTGTAGCATTGGCCTAGAAAATGAACACACAACACAGAAATCACTCAATAACACCATTCCTAATGAAATAAAGAGAATTTGTAAGATTATTGGATGGGATCTACAAACGACAGCGCAAGAACCACCTATGACTTCACGTGGTATAGGCGGAGACTGTGTAGGCAGGAAAAGAAAAAGAGCAACATGTTCATCTGCTTGGAACATTTTAATAGATTGTGCTGCAAGTGTTATGAAAATATTTAAGATTAATCCTGTACTTTCCACTGATAATTAAAAAACAATATGAATATGTTTTCAAGTGTTAAACTGAAGGAAGAACGTATAGGTTGTTTGTATAAGAGTTTTGGAACCGAGAATTCCCGTTCCCGGTTACCGTGAATTTACCTGATATTTCTTATTCTCGATTCCCGGGAAAATTTTAATGATTCCCGGGAATTGTCCGTTTGAATTTTGTGCCGAATCAAGATTTTCCAGAATTGTCTTCATAGCTGTTTTTTTTAGATATTCCTCCAAATTTCAGCCCCAAATGTTAAGCTATCAAAATCACTTTTGATTTTTTTGACTTTATGCATGTTGTACCGATAGAATTTTTGATGAAAACCAAATATTTTTCCAGTGGATGCTATTTAGTAACCGAGTTATTAGAAAATTGAGTTTAAGAGTCAAGTTACCTTACTCGCCATTAATTCAATTTTAATGGAACGCTAATACAATCTCAAGATGACTACTGATCGCGCCCGGGAATGTCGTTAGTAAAAAAGGTCCAAAAGTAATAGTTGCATAAATCTGAAACTAGGCGCTGAAGTGAATTACCTTCCCCTCCTATTCTTTACCTTCCCCCCTCCCTGCTTCCCTAATCGACCAAATTAGTTACTCTGACCAAATGAATTATATATAAACTAAGGAGATGCTCGTTGAAATTCAGAGGGAAAGCTTTTTATGAAATTTCATGAATAGATGCGACGCGAAGCTATTACCCATGACAATGATACGCAATTACTCGATATCGGCAGCAAAGCAACTCACCAAGAACACGTCAGATTCTTGCGTTAAAAACCAATCTGTTGATCGATTCGATGCGTATTAAAAAAATCGATTGCAGGAAAACAAATATTCGGAAATTCACATAAAAATAACGAGGGGTTTTTCAGACCCGCTGCGTGCGCTGGGGGAAAAAAAGTAGGCGCGTGTACTTGGAGGGTTAAATTATGAAGCTGTATTTTATCTTAGTTATCATAGCGTGAATATATGAAGAAGAAATGATCGTAATCATTCTGCCTTTGGGTAGTTTCTTGGCTTACACATCCAAGGCCTTCATCCTCTCATACCTATCCCTATTTTAATCATCTTTTATCCCTTTCTTCTTTTTACCTCTTCGCTTCTTCCTTAGCATCCTCACATCTATGACTTCCTTCAGCTGACATTTAAAAAATTGGCCCACTCATTTCTTTTTTCTTTTCCTTGCTACTGTAACTAAGCTCCTCTCTTCCTCTACCTCCTCATTTGTTCTTCTCTCAGTCCAACTAATTTTCTCCAAACTATGCCATGCCCACCTCTCAAACGCCTTCAACCTTGTCACGATTTCTTTTTTCACTGTACATGTCTGACACACTCATAAAACTTCACGGCCCATATCAAAGTTTTCACTAAAGAAATATGGTTTGAAAAAACGAACGACCCCTAAAATTGCTTCTCTCTTTTTTTGTAAATTTAAAATCATATTCTCCCATTGCATTTTTATTCGCGTGATTCCGTTCTCGTTTTTTTCGCAGATTTGTGTCCTGAATGATTGGCTTCCGCGGAATCTAAAAGAAAAGTTACTGAAAGCTTTATTAGGATATGGGGTAGTAAGCGGACGTAGTAAAGTCGTTCCTAACATTATCACTTGTTTTAAAAATGGACCTATTCGATGCTGTCAAAATACCTACAGGTTAAATCATCTCTAGGAATTATTTAAATTGGAGAGCCCCACGGAAACGATCATTTGCAATTTTTTTCAGAAATTCTATACCGTCACGTTTGTGCGGAATTTTTAGCGTACTTTTTATCTAAATATGGGATGCTGCAGTAAGAAAACGTCTTTTTTTGCTAAAGAAACTTCGTATCCTACTCGAGTATTTCCGTCGTCTTTTTTTACTTTTGCAGTCGAAGTGATAGTAGGAAGGCGAGTTTATCTACTAATTTTGTTTACTTCCTCCAACCGTACGTTCATGCAGCTTTTCTCGTCTTTCGTTGCCAAGGGAACGTACATATGTATTCCCATCTCAACTATATTCACGGAAATTTAAGTAACCGTATGCATTTTTTGAAAGCTTCTTCTGTACCACTCTGAATCCAGTATATTAGGATATAATGCTGCTTGTTGTTGCAATTTATCTCGAGAGGCTAATCTTGGAGTCGAGCGCCGTGTCGTGGTACGAATATAAATATTCCAAGTGCAGTATGCACGGGTCGCATGGCATTTCTCGGTTTCCTTTGAATATTTAAAAATCCAACGTCACTGAAAGAAAGGGATGGGATGGAATTTTTTTATTCGGGGAAATTCATACGAAATGCCATTTAATATGTCATGTCGTGAAAGGAAAAAAATTTTTTCGGAAGAAATCCGCTCGACGGTCGTATCTTATCAATAAACCAAGTCTACTTAGTTTCATTAGAAGTGGTTGAAGTTCCGTTTTGCAATTGCCTCACGGAACCGTAGAGTTGATTACAGATTAATATTGTGGTTTTTAACAGTGCTCGTTCTTTTTCCCGAGTGCCAGGCAGGCGAAAAATTATGCGAAAAAATATTAAATGAATAATCAAGCGGCACGTGAACAAACGGATTTATGTATAGGGACGTAGAAATAGTAGAAAGACATTTTTTTAAAGGATAAGCGAAAAATAAAAAAGGAGTAATTTACGTGATTTTCCGGATTCGGTGTCTGTACAGAGTTCACCAGACACCGTTTCCGAAAGCAATCAATGGGGAAAATTTTAGACGTCAATTCGCTGGCGAATCATGTCACGTCGCCTGCCAATCCAGGTGATTCATAATCTATGCTCCCGTCCAGACCGAATGCGATAAATTTCAATCCGCCAGTGGCGGCGACAAACGAGGATCTTCTTATTGTAGGCATTAGGGGAGACGGTTAAAAAAACGAGACCTCTGTTATTATAGACGCGAGTTAACGTCGTCTCCGATCTGATCCGATTAGTCCGTCGAAAAATCCTTTAATAATTGACGCCATGGGTGAATGGAAGCGATTGTAGGCAACGAGGGCCGCGAGGAGGGTGGGAAGAAAGGGGAGGACGTTGCATAGCGAAGATGATATTTGCGACCCTCCCTATCCCTCCCGGTTTAAGCGGAAGTGTGTGTTGGGCGGACTTTTCCCCAGTTAATTCCATTGTTTCGATTCGATGATGCCATATATTTGCACGCTGCAGGAGTGGCCGCGGGTAAACATTTATACTGAGGCTTAAACTCCGGGAAATTTCACTGACATTCGGGGCGTGACTTAACCTGGCGTGGGACGTTAGGGATTTTGGAAGGGGGGAGGGAAAGGTGGAGGTTTATGGTTACCGATGTCAATTTAGGGGGCAGATTCGGTCTCGAAATTTAGGAGGGAATTTGAGACGTTCATGATACAGTATCACATCGATTTCATTAGCAAAAATTTTCCAAATTATCGCCACGGTTGAATTTCCCCTCCTTGCAGCTTCGAAAAGTTAGCGATGAAAGCAAATTTTTATTGATTCAATGGAGAATTATTAAATTCATCTTAAAATTGACCGTAGAGAAAGCCAGGTTAGATTTTGGCTACGATGCAGGCGTAATCAGTGGCGATTCACTGATATTGGGTTGCCATAAAGAATGGATTGGAAAACAGCTGTCATCAATGGCGATCCGCCGACTGTAGGTATAACAAAGAAAGAATTATAATTATAACCAGTGTCGGTGGGTAAATATTGATGACGATTCCTAAGCAAAATGAACATCAGCTTCTCCTAATCTATTCAATGCTATTCATGAATTTTTGGCAATTAAAATTTGTTTTGCCAAATGTGATTTTTACTAAGGAATCCCCATTATCGATGCTTTTTTTATCCAAGTAGAAAGTCGTATCATTTAAAACAGTACCTACATTTTTACAGAAGCACTTTACTTGAGGAAAAAAATAAATTAAAATTTTCAGTTACGTAATCATCCTGCTTCGATTTTTGCATTTTAACCAGACAAGTTATTGCGAGTATCATCGATTTATCAAGTCTTTAACTCACTTCTTTCAAATAATCGTAGATTAATAATCGTGTGAGTGCTAGGTGATGTTTTCGAGCGGAGATTGCACGTTGTTGGTTTCCTGGATGTGGAAACGTTTCGGGATTAAAATGCTTCAATAAAGAAATGGTTCTTCGAAAAAACAACCTTCGAGAGAAATCTTTCGAAAGTGAGCATATTATCTAAGAATTTTCCGCGTACAGATGTGTAATAGCTTTAAAAATCGTCATAAATCATAATTTTTATTTGTTTTTCTACGATAGACACATGGAAACCTCCAATTAAACTGCATTTTACCATATACAGTCAAACCCCGATTTAGCTCCACCGTTTGTCCATCCCTGACATTGGCGCTAAAGAGGGTGTGGCAGTAAATCGAGGTATATGTTTGCTCTGTGTAATCATAATGTGGAAATTTTGTTCACTACGATTAATGGGCGGTATGCGGGGGTGGCGCTAAATTGGGGTTTGACTGTAGTCACTTCAGTTTTGTTCCATTATAGCAAAATGTATCGAATTCTTAGATTCAGAATGTGTGAATGTAAATGCTTATGAACAGAGGCGCGGCAGATTGAGTGATTCCCATCACTCCTCCCCTCCCCCTTTGACTATAAAACAAGATTTAAGTTGATCGGAAAACGTCAACGGAAGAGCCACCGCCATTTTCCCCCTCCCACTCTATTACCCAAGGGCATAACGACCGTTAAATAGACGCTCTAGGTTTCGCCACAATGATCAGGATTCTAGCGCCATAATAGAAAATCTCCAACTCATGTCGGAAGTACTAGGGCTACACACAGTCGGATGGCCGTGATGGCCATGGCGGGGTTATTCCGCGGCATTTGGCGCTCCAAATTGAATAAGGGATTGTATGCGGACTGCATGGATGATGGTAGGCGTGTATGGGGGAGTAGGAGGGAGACGAGAGCGGAAGGGAGAGAGGTGGAGGAATAGAATGATGGTAGATAGAGAAGGCATGAGAGAAGAGGTGAAAGCAGCAGATTGAGAGTGAGAGAGAGGAAGAAGGATGGGTTTGGGTTGGGGTGCAAAAGGAGAGATGAGGGGAGGGTGTCCAGAATAGCTCTGCATCGCAGGACGGGAAGGGCATGTCCGCCATTAACGCAGGTCCAAACCATTCCTCCCTCCCTCCCTCTCTACCAGATCCTTCTTGCCAGCTCACCCGTTACATGTTGCTATCCCTATATAGCGCTTGCTTTGTCTACTGTGTTTAGTTGCTCCATTTAGCCCGACACCCTTGCCGTACCACCGGTGCGACATAAACGAGTTAAAAATTTCCACTATTTTTTTTAATCCCGAAATTCATCCTCCCGCTAACTAAATCTCAAATTTATCAAACGATGTCCGTCGAAAAGTAGCCGGCGGGAAATTCTGTCACGCTAGCTATACTCCTTTATGTTTTAAATACGAAAAATAAAACGAGAAATTTTAAACGGTGAATAATTACTTTCGCCATGACTATTTCATGCATTATTGCCGCTTTTGAGCTAACCAAATTATTTCCATTTCCCGCCATGTGTGGACTACGATTTTTTATAGACAACATAAATTTCTATATGCGCGACAAAAATTCGATTTTAACGGAAAGGAGTAAAATATTTTAAACAGATATGACTGAGAGTAATGCACGGGCCAGCTGCTGACCGACCGATATCAATCAGTTTTACCAGCCCGGATTTGACTGGAGGAGTAACTTTCCTTACTACGAAGTAAATGAAGTTGAATATGAAATAATGTAATCTTCATTTTAAGATGTCAGACTTAAATTGACCGGGAGTCGGAGATTATTTATTATTTTTTTCTTTAACTGATGTATTTACTTCTCCTTTTGTCTGAAAACTAATGTTGTGCGGCATTTTTCAATTTATAAGGCTTACAGTCGAAACGATGAAATAATGTATATTAGAAAGGCATAATATATCTAAGTATATAATATGAAGGGAAACAATGCTGAAAAATAATTAAGGACATATTATTCAGATGGTAATCATCATTTAATTGTTAACTTAGACTTCGTACATTCCTACCTGTCATTTCTGATGGGCAATAATTAGCATCTATTTTGTAAGGCTCATTAAATGTTGACAGGAAGTCTAGGATTTTCATTTAAGTTCGTATCTTGAATTATCACTTACCTAAGGACTTGAACTATTTTAATTTAATATTTAGTTCATATTATTTTAACATTAATATGCCTGTACACACAAGTACTAAGGAACGACCCGTGATATTTTGACGCACCGGGCGAAAAATGTTTAAATTTAAAATTTTGCTTAGATATTTTTGAATGAACTTGTTAATTTATCCATTGCTCCGTATAATAATTTATATTGAAAATTAAAACGAATTTCATTTATATTCAAGCCTGTTTTTTCAATATAAATTTATGTCCAACATTTATTCATTTCCAAGTAGTGCATTGATTGATGATTGCCCCCGAGAATTTTGTGCCCCGGGCAGCTGTCTGTGCTGGCCCTGCACAGAAATATATAATTTTTACTGAAATATTTATGACGTAACAAGGAAGTGGTTATTGCAATACATGCATATTTTTTCAGAGTACTAACGCAAACTTCATGGAAACAAGTATTTTATATTTATCGACTTTATTCTGTCAATTTGCTGCCTTCCACAGAAAATAACTATGCAAACCAACAAGCTTTGATTGATAGTCTTTCTTCATTCACGGAAAAAATATGGACTAACTGATCTGGAACTCATAAAAAAAGGCCTTCCAATACCAAGATCGCTAGTTCGAATCGTAATTTGATCATGAACTGATTTAATCAGATTCTAACGAAGAAAAACAGATAGCGTGCGAAGCTGCCCTTTTTGTTATTTGCGTGTGCATAACTGAAATAACATAATTTGAGGTAATACTGATTCGTTAAATAAGCGGCAATAAATTCGACAATTTTACACGACATGTATTTGGTTAACCCGCAGAAATGTTTTAATGGCCTTACTAAATCCGGGACGGGCCCGAAATACCGGAGTGCAGAGTCCCACCAGCGTGCTCATCTGTGTTCCGTGTAATTGTTTAGAAGTTCTTTGTTTACTGCACTCACTGGTGTCGTACAGCAAAATCGCTCTGCATTTTATTTGTTGAAACTATAACGAGATTTTTTGGATTTAACGCTTCGCCATAAAGTTTGATTTTTCGATACTTATGAAAAATTAGTTTTATTTTTGTCCGCGTAAATCAGCGTGCGAATTTTGCGCAGAGGTAGCGTTTTTATCGCAGCGAAAACAAATGCCGAACTGCTAGGAACTAATTTGTCATCTGGCGAAGATGGGGCTTTTCCTCCGTAATAAAGGCTGTCCGCCTGATAAATGATTCATGCGACTGAAAATAAATAGGTCACAAAATTATGGAAGGCCATTATTTCCGCTCTAATTAGTTGACGTTTCCCCCGACGGAAAATATTTCATGTTCGCGTTATGAAAATTCACGTTTTGCGTGCTGTGTTTTTCGCCCTTTTACGCCCTTATTAACAAACGTGTAAAACATTGTCGGTTGCAAGTTTCCGTCAACTTCGGTAACTTTTAAAGCCGAATGTATGTGTTTCACGCGATGGGTTTTGTTTAAATGAAAGTAACTTGAAAGTTTAAAACTACAAACATGTATATGTAAAGCGTGAAGTAACAGGCACAACAAAAGCATACATATTCCTTGATAAATTTGTATGCTCATGAATAATTGGCAGGGACAACTAAGAAAGAAAATGATTGTGCTGTGACATTTGAGAATGAATTAGAATAGGGAACCATTTGTACGAAATGAATTGACAGAGAAATTCCTATTTTATTTTAAGTTTTCCTCTCTCTTGGGCGGTCTGAATGAATCGTTACTCGTAGGATAACTTAGTATCATTATTAATCTAAGGGCCAACCTTGTGAAATGGCTATTCATAAACGCAGAATGTAAAGCATTTTCAAACATTTCACACAACATATACGTATTTTGGTGTTTACATTTTTCATTCTGAGGTTATGGATATCCCAACTATATCATATATTTTGATCCTTAATATAAAGGCATTTTAATTTAATACCTACTTATGGTTGATATTCTGGGAAAAATATCATATCATGTTGAAACAAAACAATCAATATGGATGCATAATTTGTCTAGTAAAGTAATTATGCAAGACTTGTAAATGAGTTTCTATAATCATCAAAGAAAAAAACGAAAGTGTGGCTCCAATTCTTTGGTAATGAATGAATCGTGTTACTAGCTAAAATAAAAAAATTAATGTTTATCAAAAGAACAGTACCAAGTATTTATGATTGTACTTTATTTTTCTTTGCAGGTAAGCTTCCTGGTTTCCTTGGTTATTATTGGTCAATGAAGAGGAAATGGAAAAGTAGGTGAAGTTTTATTCAGCATTCTTCAGGATTTCCTCTCATTTAATCTTACGAGCCAAACAATTTATACGCTACACACTTCTGAGAAAGGCTTTTTTGTGTGATCACTGGCTTTTTGACTTTAAAAGTAATAGTACCGCTTTTAGATATTATAAAAATTCGATTTTATTCAAAACAATTTCGTGGCAATTTTATGTGATAAATATTCTTTGTTTGTTTGACTGACACGAAAACACCTTTCTCTAAATTTTTAGATTAGTAGCAGAAGAGAATATTTCTCTAACAATAATGTTCTACTGTATTATTTCAATAATTTTTATATTGGTGGCGAAAGCAAGGTTAAATCTTATAGCAAACTTCTGCGATTTTGCTTACAAGAGCTACAGAAACAAAAAAATCCAGTAGGGATCATTTTTTTAAGTTAAACGAGGTTTTGGGCTCTATTACAACGACATCTTACTTCTTCTCTTGCTGAAATTCCAAGTATTTCTACTAATATGATCATATTTAATAGCAATTTTGGGAGAGGTGTCGAAAGATAACTTAATTATCCTACGAATAGGCTGAAAAACTGTTCCTACGATTTTAAATGTTGGAATAATCAAGAGCGCGCTTCGGCTACATAACAGCCGTCATCAGCGGTGATTGACCTATCGTAGACTCTAAAAAGGTCTTCCCAACCACGTCTGCACACCTGCAAAAACGATAAAAATAAAGAAATCACATAGTTGATTTGAATTTGTACCAACGTCACACGCGTCCTCTTTTATAACTTGATATCGGAGTAACGCCACTAATGGTGACTGCTTTTTAGATAAAATACGCATCAGGTTTTCTCGATTTTTATCGGAGAGAAATTTTGCGTCAATTCGATTTCAGCCATAACTAGAGATTTTCAATCTTTCCAAAACTGCAAATATAATTTTAAATTTGCTCGAAATATGAACATTTTCTTCGAGTTTTTCTAAAGTTCGGATGCATCGTCATCATCCTAGCTACCGGAACCGATGAAATGCATCGGAAGAGACGATCGAGAACTCCCTTTTGGACCAATGCGGTATTCGGGGACGCATTGCCATCGAAAGAATTCGGGTCCCTTTGGAAATCGGCCAGACGAGGGAGTCGGGAGGTCGACCTTTCTTTGACCTTTAGATAGGTGACCCCTTCTCCCCTTCCCCCACTCCTTCCGACCGCTTCTGTCTAATTGGATAGCATTCATTTCTTCCATCGTCTTGTAGCATCCTTGTACTGCGTTCCAATCCTTCTCCTATGCTCTCTCTGTTCCATATCATATGGTTCGTCAGCATGAAAATCGAGAACGTATGGATGTGCCCCTTCGTTTCGCGTGGGAGTGACTGTTATCGGGTAACGGGAATTAATGGGCAAAACACGACTCCGGGCCACCTTATAACATATCCGGTATGATTGGTTTTCCGTCAGTTCCTTTTTATTTTTAGAGGTAGGTTGGGTTTCGTTTGGTTTTGTTTTGGCGTATTTCTGGTGGGGATTATATCGGAGCGGGGGGAAATTGAAGACAATAAAATAGACATACATTTGTGTCGGAGGGCACGATCAATTTCATATTGATTTTTAGGATGATAAAGTGCTTTATTGAAGAAATTATTCGAAATAAAATTTCACATAGGCAGCCTGTTCGTGAGATGTTTTTTTTTGTTTATCACAGAAAAGCGTTTGTATTTTGAGAAAATATTATCAAACTCACCCAATGACGGAAAACGTATCGAATAATGTTTCTTCGATAGTTTCAAAAAAGGATGGGAAATCCAGAGGCTCATTATGGCTACAAAGTGACCTTCATGATATCCAGTAGAAAAATTGCGTACTTCGGGGTCTCCCTTTCGTGAATCACCACTGTTGACGACTCCTCTGTAGCCGAAATGCGCATCTTGTTTTCCGAACTTTCTTTGGCTGTTGGTGAAACAACTAATTCGATGTCAATATTTAGTAGATGGAAAAAAACCAATTTAAATTTTAAATCGACGTTCTGCATTTTAGAAGTGCACATCTTTCCAATACACACGGAATATTACTGTTATTTAATCTCCATATGCGTCTTAACTTTCGCTAAATTCAGATATTTTCTTAGGCGAAAAACTTTCGTCTACTCCAAAGTTTTGTTTTAACCGAATCTTTATTAGAATAATCTCCTCTCTCTGCTCTTAAACTCGACTGGAAAATGGAATAAAGATCCCTCACGTGTAAAATTGGTTACTTACGGCTGATACAAACATTAGTTATTTTCTAAAAACTCTTATTCCAAATAAAAGAAGACGTGCTAAAGGGGCGCGAAGGACAATAAGATTTAATTACGGAAAGAGACGTTCATTACATTAGCGCTTTCAAATACATTAGCACGCGATAAACCTATCGCGCCGCTAAGCCTCCCTACCCACGCTCTCCCCCTACCCCACCCCCAACACCCAACTTAGCGACAACACAGCATTCTTGGTGGTGTGACAAACGAAAGCCTGGGATCAATTCTAACACTTAAACAAACAGGAATTAAGAACCGAATCGCTGGGGAGGAAACGCCCCGAACGAAAAGGTTTTCCTTTAAAAGGATGAGGGCGCAAACGGAACAAGACTCGGGAAGGCTCACCTTCTAATGGGTATTCCCCTCCCCCCACGTCTCCCTCCCAGCCCTCAGAAGACTGGAAATCATCACAAACGCGGTTTTAGAGTCGGCGTCAGGGGAAAGAGGGGGGAGTTTGGAGGAAGGAGGTGTGCGTCGGTGTCGGGGAGAGGAAGGACTCGGCAAACCAATTTAACTGGATAACGAGGTGGGATGCGAAGGGTTTTCCGCGGAACAGACATCGTTCTCGGCAAGCAGCGGTGAGAGGAGGTAGGTTTTTTTAAGGTCGCTGAAGGACTGCCTTGCGTAGTCCCGGGGGTGTTGGGGGAGGGGAGAGAAACGGGTTTGGGAGATGTGACGTGAGAGAGGAGGCAAGTGAGGCCGAGAGGGAGGTAAAAAGAGTGCGAGATGGAAAGGAGAGAATGAGGGAGAGAAAGTAGATTACGAGGGGGAGGGAATGGGAGAGTATGAGTGGAGAGAAGAAGGGAAGAGTATGGAGGAGAGAGAGAATGAAGAGTAAGAGGGTGGAGGGAAAGAGATTTTGAGGGGAGAGTGGGAGGGAAATGTATGAGGGGAGAGTGGGAGGAAAGAGTATGAGGGGAGAAGGTGAGGGAAGAGTATGAGGGGAGGGAGGGAGTGAATGAGGAGGGAGAAGAGAGAAAGGAGAGTACGAAGAGGAAAGATGAAGGAAATAGTAGAGGGGAGGGAGAGAATGTAAGATAGAGCGAAGGAAGTGTGAAGGGGATTAAAAAGGGACGGGGTATGAAATTGAGCAACAAAGGGTAATATTAGGAGAGAGAAGGGAAATAAAGAGATGAAGGGAAAGAGAGATAGGAGCGGAAATGAGAGGGAGGTAGTGGGAGAAGTGGGAAAAGAGAGGAAGAAGCAAGTAAAGAGGAGAGTGAGAGGAAGTGAAATGGAAAGAGGATTGAGTGAGGAAGAAGCAGAGGGAGAGAATAAAGTTGAGGGTTGGAAGGGAAGGAGAGAGGGAAAAGGAAGATGAGAGAGGGTATATTGATAGGATTGGACGGAGAGGGAAGCATAGAGGAGAAAGGGAAGGACGGGAAGGTTGGGTAAGCAGAAAGGGAGAAGGAAGGAAAATAGGGGAAGAGAGAGAGAGAGAGACAGGATGGGTGAGGGATGGAAAACAAGGGAGAGACGGAGAGAGGAAATGAAAGAGAGGGAGGGGGAGTTTGAGAGGGAGGGGGAGATTGAGGTGGAGATGGAGGAGAAAGAGAGGAGAGATAGAGAAGGGAGTGATGGGAGAAAGGGGGAGAGAGGAGGGAGAAATACAGGAAAGATGGAGGCGAAAGAGAGGGAGAGATGGAATGGGAGTTGGGATATTTTGAAGCTCGTTCCTCAGGGAGGTTGTTGAGAAGGGAAGGAGTTGGGTGGGGAGAAAAGAGCACACCGGGTGCGAGGTGTGGAAGGTTGGGAATGGGAGGGGGAGCTAGGTGCAGATAGCGGAACGAGGGAGGGTAGGGGCAGGAGGGGGAAAGTGCAGTGGCAGCGTAGAAGGGAGAGGAATGGGATGAAAAGGTCGGAAAAAATGGTAGTGTGTGGCACGGGGGACGGGACGTAAACTGCTTTTCCCTATCCTCGTATTCATAACCAGAGAGGGTGAGGCTCACAAAAGTGATTAAGACATCAAAAGGGGTGGTGCGTGGCACGCCTGTTTTTTTCTATCCTCTGCTACTCTCACCCCACCCGTGTCGTGCGACATAAAGGGATGGTTAGGCGGGTGGCAGTTGTGTGTCTCCCGTTCTGTCTCCTCCACCCTCCCCCTCATTCCCCCTAGAGACGCGGTCTCCCTTAGCCGAGGATAATGGTTGGTGTTTCAGTAGTGGCCGAAGCGAGGAGAAAGAGAGAGGTGGGACTGAAGGAGGTGGATCGCTTTCATGGCAACTCTCGACGGGCAGCACTTGCTTAACTACAAAACACCCAATTCGTTACTATTAAAAATTTCCCAGAAGGAGAAAGTGATGGCCGTGTAATAACTGGGTCATCGGGACGTGCTTATTAATTTTTCCTTTTTTTGTCATTTTACGCCTTTATAGTCGCGAAACGTTTCGTTTGTTTTACACCAAATCGACCTAATTTTTCCATTGAAAAATATTACGACGGTTAAAACGCCTCTTGAGCGACATTCTGGGAGATGCGCAAGTCATTTGTTGCATTGGAAATCGTTCTACGGAATAATGCCTTATATGTTGGAAAAATTCCATTTCAAAAATCTTTATATCTTTGATAGAACATAGCTCTGATATCCACATTTATGGAGGTGAATGCTAATATTGTATGTATTGTATTCCAAAGAAATTCAAGCATAAGCCATCCATTATTAAACAAGATGATCCAAACAGAACTTATGATGCCTACTTTCTATTTAGTCATTTATTTAATACTTATATTGGCTTTATAGCTTTGCGGATATGTAGCTCTTTGTGTTCCCAAATTTCATAATTTTGCGTTATAAAATGCTACAAGTACATTCGAACGCAATATTAAATTGCGGTAAAAATAATGAGTTTGCGTATTAGAATACACCGAATCTGAGTCCAACAATAGTTGTTGCTATGGCAACACTCTCGTAATGAGTGACTAGCTGTATAACCCGGCGTTGCCCGGGTGCGATTCGGGATTCCACAAACTTATATACACTCGCACCACCCGCGCGCTCGGCGCACGCTCTCGCGGCCGACGCTGCAACTTCGCACCGCCCGCGCGCTCAACATACAAAGCGTTGCTTCTAAAAATTACCTACAGAGAAGTATTTTGTTCCGTAAATGGGTTCTTGAAAAAATGTCATAACTTTCGATCTGTATATTCATGTATTTTGTAAGTAAAATGCATTTACACTATAGGTAAAAACGTTATTTGCCTTAAACACGTTGTATATTCTGTATTTTTACGTAAACATGTTCGTTGTAATGCTGAACAAATTAGTGAAAGAATATTGCAAATCAATTTAGCCATTCTCGAGTTATAAGGGAACATAGTTACAGACAGACAGAAACTAATTTATCACCAGGGCTATGCTGCGAGAGAGTGGAGGTTGTTAAGAGTGGTATCCAAACCTACTTTTGGGCTTGCCCTGTCGCCTAAAAAAGATTGATTAAAATCGGTTTTTTTCCGGAGATATTTTGGTTAGAAGGGGGTTTTCGATTTTTGCCTTTTATATATTAGATAATAACGCGAAATTCTAAGAAATACAATCGATAATCAAAATTCTACGATAAAAATTAGGATCTTCATTCTTTCCGTCAGAGAATAGTACAAATTCCGCTCCGATAATACAATTTTAAGATACTTTAACCTGCAAGAGAAAATTATCCTGCACGATGGATTTCAGATATCCCACGTAACTCAAATAGATAGAATAGTTCATAGAATCGAACCCGGGACTTCAATCTTTGCAACAAAAACTATCCTCTAGAGCTCGGCTACAGTTGTAAGAGATATCCACCAAGTTGCATGAAAATCGGTTCATTGGTTCAAAAGTTAATAGGGAGGTTCGGACAGACAGACAGACACACACAACGACAAAACTAGAAGCCTATTTCCATTCTGGAAAGTAGGCTAAAATGATGAAGTATCTCCAATAGCCTTAAAAATATTATGAAGACCAAATGTACACCACTGAAGACGGCTGCATTGCAGCTAAAATGCTTATCTGGTTTTTACTAACCTAATAATGGTTATTGGAGATGCCTAATATTAGCACTTATCTGCTTTTAAAATATTTTGAAACTGTAGTGTTTCATCTTGAATCTGTCTTTGTCCGTGAGACGAGTTCGATACGTCTCCATTGAATTGCGATTATAATAAAACATCAATAGGTGATATTTTGAATCTTCTTCTGCTACTGAAAGCCAGGAAGAACAAAAAATATTTGTTGTGGTGAAATTTTCTTGAAAGGGATTCGTTTAAGCGAGATTTTACTGCATGAAATTTTAAAAATAGGGTCAATAGAATTCTTTCGTGCTGTTGGAAGTGCCTTTGGTTTAATTGAATTCGAAACATTACAACTTTGTACGATTTTCTACATTTAAAATGCAATTCCACATAGTCATACCATCAGTGGCGAAATATACCTTCGGTTTATTTGCAATTTTAATAAATGTTTAGTCGTTGAATATTTGCATCTTAACTGTGGTCTACTGCGTCATTCCTTACGATCGACACCCGTAGGCCTGGAGCTCCCTCTTTCAATTTCCATAAATATATTAAATAGAGGAACGTTTCCGTGGTTAAAGTAATTAACTAATGGACGAATGTAATGAAAATGATACGGGGGAGAGAGAGAAAGAGACTCTGCCGCTGAAAATTAAAAGGCGCGAATTAAATGTGTGTATATAAAAAGATATAAAATCATCTTTCGCGGTTGGGAAATAGCTTTGTTATTCAATAGTTGATGGATTACAAAACGTGGCGTGTTGAAATGCTCCGTAATTTATTAGGGCCACCGAAAAGGTAGAAGGTAAAAAAAAACTTTTTTTCGGTACCGCCATAAACTAGTTTTTGTGTAGTAGTCGGTTGCGTGACTTGGTTTTTGAACGTAGTAAGCATTCGTGATCAAATTCAGCTGTTTTTTTATTTCGGTCGGATTTTGTTTTGTTTTAATTTTTTAAAGGAAATGTTTGTCACGCGTTTCGTCCGTGTCATTGACCTATTTTTTGCTTATTTTTTCTTTCGATTATGGTGATAACAATAATAATAACGCCCGAGGCTTAGGTTCGCACGTGTGAGACGATTGATTTTTGTTTTAATGAAGAGTTGTGGTTTTTGAACTAAGGAAGTACAAAAAATGAATTAAGTTAAAGTCGGAAAGTTCACCTGTGGCATAGAATAATAGCATTAGAAACCTAACTTGAGATCTCTCAACCGGAAAAAATTAGCGTGTGGAAGCTTTCAAAAAAGAGCTCCAGGCGAACAACATTGCCGTATCATGCAAACCCGCCCACCGTCCTTTTTCATCCGGTCATAGACAGAATGTTTACTTGACAACGTCGCTCCCCAACCCCTCTTTGTCAGGGTTCCAGTTAAACTTAAGTCTACTATAGTTCTCTTTTGAAGTATTTAAGATTATTTTTATCGAGTCTTCTCATTTAAATTCAAGCTTTTTTTGAGGGGCTTATCGTCGAGTAATATTAAGTATTTTATGGCGTTTTCTATATTCAATTCTCACATTCTGCAGCAGCAGCAATTTAAGACGTATAGACATCGTAATTCTAAATTATTTTGTCTAAAGTTTTAGGATATGACGATACATTGATGTTTGCTCCTTATCTTAGCTATCTATTTCATTTAAACGCATTGTAGGAAATCATTAGTTTTAAGCTCCGCTTCCCTAAAAAATTGCTTTAATTTCAAGGGAACGTAATTTTTACTTTTTAAATGGAGGTAATATGTATATGGTCAATTAGCCGCAATGCTAAAATATCACTGCAAAATGGTAAATTTTTCAGTGCGTCAATGTGTCTTGGGTTTGCGGAATTTTACGCAAGGTTTCATGATGTGATGTTTTAACATGCGCAATTCTCGAAGGTAATTGTAATTCTTAGTTGATATTCTTAAAATGAATGATATAGGGCAGACAGACTCTCTTGTCAAGAGTCCTGCGTGACTCATGAGCGAATTCCATCTTCATAATTGCCGCGAATCGAAGTACTGAAAGTAGAAAATCACCCTTGCCGCGTCGGTCGTCCTTTTGTCAATATAACGCGTGCAAATGCACTGCGCGATGACTAAGTAGTTCCAGGAGGCTATATAACCTCGTTACGATGATTGGATGCTAAACTGGTATTAGCTCCCTCCTGTTCCGGCTCGACTAACACCATAGCGAATCAACGTTTCAGAACCGTTGCGGATTTATTTGGCAGATAATTTCACTTGCATCTGTCGGTAAGAGGCTTTATATTTTAAAGGCGACAATTTTGTTATTACAGAAACAAAAGATAGCTTCACGCGAAATTCGTAAATTTTAGGACATGAAAATAGGCATTCTCCTATTCCAGGGATGGCAAACCTTTTTTTGTTCGCGTGCCAACAGTACAAAATTATGCTTTCCATTTCCAACTTATGTTCCAATTTAAAATGCATCCAAAAAGAAATATTGTTATGCATTAACTATTATTATTTATTCACAGACATTAGGTATTAGAAAAGTATAGAGTGGTTGTACTAAATTCAATTTAGCCTCTAAAAAGACTCATTCTTCCAGATCAATTACGGACGAACGACAATTATGGAGCAACAAACATCTTGTTCTCGGATAAAAAGTCACTATTAGTCAGTTAGTTTATGTCAGAAATAGAAAAATGTTAAGGAAACAATAAACAATTTTACTTTCTCATATAGTACATAATATATTTAGAAAGTATTGTAATCGTGAACAAATTCGACCGCGATTTTGACGGAAATACACCGAGTTCATAAAAGTGGTTTTCGACATGCCGTCTGTCCGTTCGCCATTCTAGGGCCCAAACGCGTACATTAAATGGAATGATATCTCGTATTTATGCAATATATCATCTTTTGCAGACTTTTTCATAAAAATGATATTGCACAAAAATAAACGGTAGTTTATTTTTGGCCATTTTAGAAAAATTTGATTTACTCAAAATTGGCCCCATAGACTTTAATTAAAATCAATAAAATTTTAGAGCCTGATGTAACAAATAAAACTGAGTAAGCCATATTTCTAGAAAAATCTCTCTATGGCGTCCAGTGACATTAAAATGTACGCTAAGCTTACCTAAGCCTTATGACGTCACGCCTCTGCTGCGATACAATCAAAACCTCACTACAGCCTTACGTTTAAACTAAATAGGATGATATCTAATATTTGTAGAGAATATCATTCGTAAAAGACATTCTGAAGAGATGAACATTATTGCGCAACAATTAAGGGTACTTTATTTCAGGATACCGTATATACTCGTTCGACTCCGTGTATAGTTCGACCTCCGATTTCTCGGCGAAAAAATGAGATTTTTTCATATAACTCGTGTATATTTCGACCCTAGCTTTCTACTTACTCCTACACCCTAGATTTCCGTGAGAATCGACATTTTTCGTTTCGATATCTCGAAGCTCACACTCGAGGTATATCGAACGATCTTGGTTTTTAACAGCTTTTAGTATTTATTTATTAGCAAGAACTCAGAGAAAGCACAAGGCCAATTACACTGAATATCAATAACGATTTAACAATATTGAAATAACAACAAAGAAAATCGCATACAACCATGACCAAGGCGGGATTCGAACCAGACGCCAGACGCGCTAGCCACCCTTCTGCCGAGGCCGTCAAATCATAATAATACTATACTAATAATAAAATGTAAACATCGTAAACCTATTGCACGATCTTGAGATGAAAAATATTTATACCTTTTTAACTACGAGATGTGACATACGAATGGTGGCAGAATTTTTAGCAAATAGACGAAAATGAAGCTTATATAACGAACGTAGAATTACGTACCACATTCCTAATGGTCAATAGATGACGTAACGCCTTTAGAACTACTTTGTAGTGGAAATGCTTTGGTGTGTTATCGAAGCAGTAGGAAGACTGGAATGTTACAAAGTTATTCATTTTTATTCAAGTTATTGAAGTTCCATAATGTAACGTCGTCAATGACACTTTCAATATAATTTATTCCAACTCACCTGTTGTTATAAGACGCAAGAAAGATATGCATAGAAATCAAGAAAACTATCGGTGAATATGAGACAGGCTTTAGTATTCACGTTACAACATTACGACGACAAAAGGTCAGTATAATGGTTACATTACGAATGTTGGTTAAAATGCACTATAACCCACCACAGAACGTATAAAAAATAATGAAAAATACTACTGGGTCGCAATCAAATCAGAATTTCGAGATAATACAGGATAGGTATATAAGTCTTCGAAAAAGAAAAAAATGAAAGGCACAACACAGTTTTAATGAAAATCGACAAAATTAAAGGTAAATAGGAAGTTTTGGAGCTATATCATAGAAGTTAAGTCAGTGAGGTGGGTGACCAAAAAATATCTTGATTTTTATTATGATATTTTTTTAAATGATAATTTTTTAGATCCGAGATTTTAAACCCTCAAAAGTATTACTCGTGTTTAGTTCGACCCACCAATTTTTTGCACAAAAATTTGGTCTTAAAACCTCGAACTATACACGAGTATATACGGTATTTTAAAACAAAATTCGATTTACTCAAAAATGACTATAAGAATTTTGATTAAAATCCATCTAATCGTGCAGCCTGGTGTCACAAATAATACTAACTAAGACATATATCCCAAAAAATTACTAAATATCGATCAGTGGCATTTAAATATACGCTAAACTGCGGTTAACTTTGAATTATAAACGTTTTCTTTTACAAGCGTACACAGTCGACCAAACATATATACGTATATGAGAAAGTTTGTGCAATTTATATTGCGCCGTTTATTTTCTGTAGTTTGCCGAACAAAATCGTCTCACGTGACATATGGTTACCATCCCTGTCCTGTTCGAACCATATTATGGTGCGGTTCATACCATTAGTGCACGGTAAGTCGTTGGAACTGTTTTCTATGTCATACGATAATGTTCTATTTTTTCCGAATTATGGATTATTATAATTCCTAAGACATGCTTTTACCTATATATAAGTCTCAAGTTTATCTCATATGAAATCTATATTAACAGAAGTTAGAGGAATATTTAAAAATCGAAAGATCATATAAACCAAGATTTAATTTAAAAAGTTGAACTTCATAGCGCATAAATTGATTTTGCTCCTGGAAGAGAAAATATTCCTCTTAATCAAAGTAAATATCTATTAATTTGTCTTTATATGTGTACATATTTGTGTCTGCATGTGTTTATGATATTTGACCTGTCACCTTGGTAAAAGAAACGTTATCGCTAAGTTAAAATAAACGGCGCAATGTACTTCCCATATACGTTCATATATACGTTTGGTCGACTACGTTTATAAAAGAAAAACGCTTATAATTCACAGTTAATCGTAGTTTAGCGTATATTTTAATGCCACTGGACGATATTAAGTAATTTTTTGATCATATGGCTTAGTTAGTATTATTTGTGACAAAAGGCCGTAGGATTGGATGGATTTTAATCAAACTTCTTATGACCATTTTTGAGTAAAACGAATTTTGTTTAAAAACATCCTAGAATAAAGAACCATTAATTGTTGCGCAATATCTTTCATCTCTTCAGAGTGTCTATTATGAAGGATATTATAAGCAAATATGAGATATCATTCGATTCAGTTTAACCGTTTAGGCTGCAATAAGATTTTGAGTGGATCGCGGCGGTGTGACGTCATAGGGTTTAGGTAAGGTAGCTTAGCGTATATTTTAATAAGACTGGACGCCATAAAGTGATTTTTAGAGTTTTAGAGATATATGGCTTAAGTAGTATTATTTGTGAAAACAGTATTGTATTGATTTTAATCAAATTCTATGGAGCCGTTTTTAAGTAAATCATAATTTTCTAAAATTTGCCAAGACCTTTTATTTTTGTGCAATATCATTTTATGAAAAAAGGGTCTACAAAATATGATATATTGCATAAATACGATGCATAATTCGATTTAATATACGCGTTTGGGCCCTAGGACTGCAAACAGACAGACAGACAGCATGGCGAAAATCACTTTTATGGACTCAGGGACACCTAAAACGTGTATTTCCATCAAAATTTAGAAGTCGATTTTTTTCACGATTACAATACTTACTCTATATACTACGTATATGAGAAATTAAATATATACTATGTATATTAGAAAGTAAAAATATCGAATTTCTTTTTTTAAATCAAGTATTTGATATTTGAAAGAAAAAATATAATAAACAGGAAAAAAGGTTTACCCTTCTGTTAAGTAATTGTACTTGATAGCCAGGGACATCCACGGAACCTTGGCGAATTTAAAAAAAACACTCGCGGTCTTTCATTCAGAGCACTTAAAATCTCCATTGAACTCGATGAGGAGAATCGTCCGTAATCCAGTGTCGCGCTGTTTGTCGCATTAGGTTCGGACCATTGTCAGGCCACGTGTAGTTAAATTTGAGTGCACAAGGGCTTTCCGCTTTTAAAAGGACAACTTAACCGAATTAAGCTTCGAGTGATTGCCTCGTCGAAAAAAAGAAACGGCAAATACACACACACATACACGTATGGCGGAGTCAAAAGTTAGATTTATCAACTTGCCTCGTCTTTCGTATGTTATGTATATTTTATTCTATCCAGCAATGCAAAAAAGGGGCGCCTTGCGCAAAGAAAGCGCAGCGTCGTATTGTGAAAGGCTTAGCTGAATAAATGAATATCCGTCCACGTTGGCGAAACGGCGTTTTTGTCTCTTAAAAAATGGAGGGGACACAGTATAACGTTTGAGGAAAGATATCCGAGGGCAGATGTACCGGATGATACAGTTTGAAAAGGATCGGACCTCTGAAATAATGATGAGTTCACAATCCTCTGAGGTTATGCCCCGGGATCGATAAGGTTTGACTTCGGAAGGGAGGTAAGAGCAAAAGGGTCTTGACAGGTATAGCATAAATCTTTCCTAGGGAGTCGAGACTCTTTGGTGGCATTACTATTCATGCCCGTCTGTGTGCTTACCGTGTCCCCTGCCGAAAGAGTCATCTAAGGTCCTATTTTCTACTCTATTTTTTGTGTCCCCCTCCCTTCATTTCGTATCAGTTTTATCCGCAGAAAATGGGTGCATAATGGTTGGATGGAGAGAGAGATTTAGAGAAGGGAGTGGGAGAAATAGCGGGGATTTTCAGTTCAAACAATACGTACCCATATACGGCAGGGATTGTTTAAAAAAAAGAAAGAGGGTTTTTACTGAATGGGTCGTTCAAAATCAAAAATGGTCCAACTAGGAATTGGGAAAAGGATGAGACTTTATGAATCATTCGGGTAAATAGGGTGTGTGTGTCTGTGTATCGTAGGATGAGCTCTACATCGTCCGTTTCGACAATAAGGATTCAGCCGCGGTCGGGATACGTCTGCTAGGGGAGGTGATTTTTAGGGAACGTTTCGTGAGGGTGTGAGATGGGATGGGTGGAGGGTTTAGGGAGAGAAAAGGATATAAGGGTTTATAGGACAGCTGGAGTATCGGGAGAAGGAACAACAGATTGAGTGGAAAGTATCGGCGATGGACGTCAGAAGGGATAAAGCACCCACCCACTCCCTACCCCAACGTATTGTGCTTCGTCACTTCGGTTTAGCCGGCCATCGGCGTCGTTGGTATGACACCAAGTGTCGTTTAATGGAGTTATATCCGTACGCGTTTTCCCTATTTGTAAAACGAAATCGTATTCGCCGTTAATTTACGTCGCAGTTATATGTAGTATGTATATCGAGAGAGGGACGGCGGCAATAAATTTGAAAGGTCACCGAAATGTTGAATTCGTTTTGAAATTGTATTTATGACGCAAAACTGCGGAATGCCGCGGTTGGACATTTTAGAAACAACGGGACTAAAATTTGAATCAATGCAATAGCAGTTAAATTCACGCGAGTGTTAAAAAAAATTGGAGATATTTTTCGACGTTCTGTTAACTTCTCTTTTGATATACACAACGCTCATTTATATATTTATTGTCCAAACTCGATATACCGTATGTCTATAACTCGAAATTTTGCCAGATCGAACCTTTTCAGACTTTCCTTGAGGTACGACTGTATACGAATATACTAATCGCAAAAAAACGAAAATATAGAAAGTTGTTTATTTGTAATTGTTATTAGAGAGAAAATATGTATCGATGTGCAGCTACGCAGTAGCTAAACACAATTAAAAGTTGGTGAAAATACTATGCATATGAAGAATTCTGGAAAAACAGGAGAAAAATTCTTGACCTATCTTTCACTTGCCAAGCGGATATTCTACCACTGCACAACCGAGGCAGACTAATTCATCTATTTAAGAATCGGTTGCTTCTCACGCGTTTACGTTAGGCTAGCCAACGTAGTATCAACTTCTCCCAAATCGATGTCCTCAAAGAGGAGCGCTAATTTATATTGGTAAATATAAAATTATCAAGCATTATAGGAGCACGAACATTCATTCCGCAACATCGAATGCACAATGGCCGCTAGTTTCCCATTCGATCGACGAAGAACGACCTCGTATTCTCGCGCGCAGGAATTTTCACGAGCAATGACCGACAAATTCCTACTCGATTCAATGGTGAAGAAAGACAGCTTAATGGGTGGCCTTTTTTTTTAAGAACGCCGAAAACCTCCGGGGCATAAATCGTTCGGGGATGAGTCCTGAAGTTTTTAAAAGAAGGGGGTGTCGGGGGTTAAGAATAACAACACACTGAGATGATTTAATAAGGCGAAGGGATCGGATATTGCGTCCGAAGTCTCTTCCGAAGGGTGCCGGCGTTCTTTCTGTTCGGGGAGAGAATAAACGAAGGGGGGCGAACGGTACTGAGTCGGAAGGCTCGTGGAGAGGGACGTTTTGTGGCCTGGAAGAGGACCGCCCGTGGCTTCGCGGTCCCTCCCCTCCCGCCCCGTTCCGCAATAAGTTCGTCCAAAGCTGTCCCTCACCCCTAGGTGTCTCCCGCTCCCCGCTGTTTTCCTCCCCTTTCATCTTTCTCATCCTATACGAAACACCAGAAAGAGCGGCGATTGTTTGTCGCGTCCAGATGGTAACTCGGTTTCTGCTCCTGCGGTGACAATCGTCGCCCGACTCCTGTCCTTCCTTCTACTGCCGCTAGAGTGCATCTCGACTCTCCCCGGCGTTTATGTAGGCCTTGTTTCTTTTTTTTATTCCCACTCCTCTCTCCTTCATTCCTACCGTCTCTCTCTCTCTCTCGACCTATCCGCTTCTCTTTTTTTCCTGACCTGCACCTGCGTCTTTCGCCGGAGCAGTTGACTTAACTCTTTCACTCGCCCTCTGAATGGGGAATACGCTACGGAAGTGCTTCTGTTGGCTCCACAAAGAGATTTCGGAGTTTGATTGAGAGGGAGCGCTTCACTTCCCTCTTCTTCTTTTTTTAATAAAATAAAAATAAAGAGCGTTGCCTTTGTGAGGGCTTCCCAAAAGAGTCTTTTGTCGTTTTGCTCCACACCGTTAACGCCCATCTCGAAGAGGAGTGCTTAATTTCTGTGCTGGTTCGCCATAATATTTTTTTGTAACCATAAGTTCCTCCGGACGGAGGGGACATTTAAAACCGGGATGCGGGCGGAGCGATGCGGTTCGATTCCGGTTAATTGCGTCGGATATCATCAGGTGGTCAAATTTGTTCCGACGCCGATTGTTAATAGCGCGGTTATGCCGTTGATTTGTTGTTCTTGATTTCATTGCGACGAGATGGAACATTTACGCGTAATGGCGCTCTGCATTTACGCTCCCGCAATGATCCGATATTAGCCAAATTATGCAATAATTTCCGAATATGCTGATTATTTTCAAAACTATTGGAATTTCATTTTCGAATTCTATATATACGTACATACGTCATGGTAGGAATCAAATAGTGGATCCACCTTAGAGGAGATGATAAAACCATCCTGGATAAAAAACCGCTGGGTGAAAGAATATTTTTAGAATATTAGTTTTATTATTGTCGATTTCTGAAAACGTCGATTCACACAAGAATGGCGACACGGGTTTTGATTAAAATTCATCGAGTTGTAGGAAATGACGTTGTATATAGGTAGTGCTAGATAGGGTTCGAAATCACTATATAGCGTATTGGGATATTATATTGTATATAGTTTTACGCTCAGCTGGTGCCAAACTATCGCCAGTCTCCTGGCGTATTGCAACTATCCTCGTGCTAAGAAGCCTTTTTATTCCTTTGTATCCACTCATGCCGCTCATAGGCTCATTAAACGATTCACAAGAAATAGAGCTGATACTAAGAGAAAAATTGCGGGAAAGCATTTCCTTCGCATAAAAGCTTATTTACGCAACCCGTGATGTTAATGAACGGACTAGGAGAGTACGGACATGGGAAAGTTTGTGCAATGTATTTTCACCGATTTTAAAACTTCTTTGTTCACAGTTTTAAACCCTGTAGTATAGTAGTACATTATTTGTAAGTTATGTTAATTGAGTTTATATTCCAGATTTATTTGGCAAAAATAATATTGCATAAAGTAATGATGTAAGTAAATGACGGAATTGCAGTAATTATGTCATTAGGCTTTAACTTCCGTTAAATGACTTGAAATAAAATGACACCTTATCGGCCCAGATGAAACGGTGCTCTCTTTAGATCATGAACTCTTATCGGCGAATGTTCGGAGTCAGATAAAACAATAGAAAATCGAGCCGCGCAAACATTCTTTTTTTTTCGATCGCACGTGTCCCTCGGAATTCTTTTTCCACAGAATTCACTGGCGGAACTATAAAAACGAGCTTCGGGTAAACAAAGAAAGACGGCAGTTCGCTCGTCTTAATCGACAGTTATCTTTTTTTTTGTTCCGAGGTCTTTTTCCACGCTTCGCCATTATCTTCAGCCATCTCTTCCTCCCGTTCCTGTCTGCTCCTCCGACCTTTGCGATAATTCTATTTCCTACTTTACCGGCCCGAAAAAAACAAAATCCGAACGCATTTTTCTGGCGCGAGGGGTCTCTAGAAGGAGTCAGTCTTCGTTAATTTATCGTCATCGAGGTGGCGTCCTTTCTCTCTCTCTCTCTCGGGCCTATCAGCGAATATCTTCTTTTCCGACGTGGTCCCATCTCATCGGAGGCGCAAGAGCGTGTTTTTTCTTCAACTCCGAGGAGTTAGCGCTCGTCCTAGAACCAATCTTGATTCCTTTACCTGACATCGTTTGGCTTCCACCCTCGGATATCTCGAGACACGCAGATCCAATCGAATGATTCGATTCGTCGGAAGTGCTTCATCTCCTCCTCCCCACCACTCTTTCCTCCAAACGGGCAACTTGGTAATTAAGTCGGAGGAAGTGAAAAACTCCGTAGGTGTAACCTGTCTATCACGCGCGTTTTTTTTCTCGGTTCGTCCTCTCCCCATGTTGTGCGTTTCTGGGGATGTGTCATTTTTCTCTTCTGAAGATCACAGTCGGATCTCGATAATTCGAACCTTGAGGGAAGAAGATTAAAGTTAAGGGATGCCTAAACTTAAGCGTCGTACAACGTCTTCTTAACGTTTGTATTTTGTATTGGGAAAAGTTGCCGCCGAACCTCGATAAGTCGAACTTTTATGGCTCGAAATTCTGCATCTCCAACTTCTACAACTCAAATTCCTGTCACTGGAACTTCTATGAGTCGAAATTCTATGATTCGAATTTCAATAACTCGAATTTCATGGCTAGAACTGTAACTCGGACTTTTTTTATCTCTCGAGATAGATATTTTTTGCCTGCATATCCATAATCGATGAGATGAAATTTTATTTGACTGCCCGAGGCAATTCGGCGCAGTTACATGTACTTATGGTGTATTTAATCGCATATAAACCGCGCTCCATGTTTTTACTATCTCAGAGATACCGTGAAATAGGGAAATGCAATCTTTTCCTCGCACATGAGCCGCGTAAACCCAAGGTTTGGGAAAAGTACTACTTATATGCGAGTAAATGTGGTACACACTCATATGCATCGGCTCTTTGCCATTTAATATTTCCCTCAAGTACAGCCTCTCTTACTATTGCTAAGGATTAGTTTCTTCCTCACGTGCTTCGACCATAGCATAGCATTGAGTAACCATATTAACGAAGTTTTCAAAGACACGCCAAAGAGTTGCAAACCGGCTGGCGCCGAATTGGTCGCGCTCAACCGTCACATTCCTAAATTAAGTAACCAAACAGTTCTGTTCGAGCAGAAACGTCCTGTTTCGAACGCTAGGCATAATGTGAATCCTTCATCTCAAAAGTTATCTATCGAAATTTTTACGGGATCGATAGGTATATATGTACTTTCTATTTTTTAACGGAAAATTTTTGTTTTAAAGAATTCGAAAGCCTTCGCTATAAACGTACCTTATTCCTCTCTTGTGCTTTCTCTGTAACATCCTGCGCTTCCTTCTTTTCTCTTGGCGTTATTCCCTCAATTCTTTCTCGTTCATTTCATCCCTCTCTTATTTTCTCTCACTGTCTATTCTCGTTTCCTCCCACTCTCGGTATCCTTAGCGATTGGACAGAGTGCGATAGGAAGAATAAGAAAGCATCACAGGAGGGATGAAAAAAAAACCCGAGAGAAAAAAAAAGAAACTCCGCAAAAGGAAATTTTCCTCTCCGGGCCAGGCATCATCTCAGTTTGTGCGAAGCTCCCGTTTTTCCCATTCCCCTCTCTTTCTCTCTCCCAACCCCTTTCCTCGACACCCCTTGGGAGATGAAGGCGGGGTAGATGAGGGGAGCGGGGTAAAAGAGAGGGGAAGGGGTAGGTTAAGGTGGACCAGAAAGACGGTCGGGGAAGGGATGTCCCTTAGAGTTCTTTTGTCCCACATGATGCCAGTTGTTGCCCACTGGGGAGGTGCCATCTGTGTCCTCCCGGGAGACTGCAGAGAGGTAGGGCGGGGGGTGGTTGGTAAAGGGAGAGGAGGAAAGGGAAGGGCACCAAAAACAGGGTAGAAATGCGGCAAAAGGGGAGGATACGGAAGGAAGGGAAAGGGATAAAGAGCAGTGTGGGCCCGGAGAGGAGGAAGGGAGAGAGAATGGAGAGGTCGGGCGATAAGGGATTGGGAAAACGGGGCGGGGTTAAAGTCGGTGTCCAAATGTGGATCGGGAAGCTGGAGGCGTGGGAGGAGAAATGAGGGTAAGAGAGGAAGAGGAGTGAGAGAGGGTGTAATAACGGAGGGCGTCTAGGTGAAAAGGGGACTTAAGAGTTGAGAAGAAGAAAGGAGATTAGAAGGGGGAAATACAAGAGAGATAAGCCGCACGGCGCCAGGAAGAGGGAGAAAAAATGTATATGCGAATTATGGAGAAGGATAGGTTTTAGCGAAACCTCTCGTTTATTGCGGCATTTTTGCCCGGGGAAATTAACAGGGTTGGAGAGAGTGAGAGATATATAGAAAAACACGAAAGCAGAAACGAAATCTATGCAGGAAAAGAGGAGAGGGCGTCCTTGTAAAAATGGAAGTAAATAAAGTTGAACCTCGATAACTTGAACCTGGACACCTCGAACTTCGATATATCAAACTCTGATATCTCGCACCTCAATAACTCGAACTTTGGCGTCTCGTACTTCGAATTTTCGATAGATTGAAGCAAATTGTTTTTTAACGTTTGTATTAATACAGGTTAAAATGAATTCCCGTGTCTGAAAGTTTAGAAGGCTCCGATCTTCCTGTCTTCTCTCGAAGTTCTTGTTACCGAAGCTCGACAGTAAAATCCGAGCTGAAAGAGAAGGGAAACGGAGGATGGAAAATAGAGAATTGAAAGGAAGACGGTAAGGAGGAAAAAAGACTTTAAAGGGAGGGAAAATTAGAGAGGATGAAAGAGAGAGAGAATGGGGATGAGGGATAAGAGAGACAAAAGGGTAAGAAGATGAAATAGAAATTGGCAAGGGAATGGATAGGTTAAGGCAAAGAATACTATCGCAAGAGAAATAAAACAAGGAAGATAAGGAGAGAAATAAGAGAAAAACAAAAAGGAAGAGGTCGAAGGTGAATAAAGGTAAAGGAAATAACAAGGCATTCCGAATGAGCGTGTGTGAGAGAGAAAGTCAGAGGATAAGGAAAAGCACGTTGGAGGGATATAGAATTTGATTGAAGGAACGAGAGGGATTAGGACAGCTTGGAAGGGTATTAGAGCTAAAGGGAAGGGATGATAGATGGAAAGTGGATTAAATGGACGAGGAGATAGAGAGAGAGAGAGAGCGGAGAAAAGGAAGGGGGAGATAGGTTAAGAAATCGGGTGAGTGCGAGAGAGGGAGGTAGTAATCGAAAGAAGAAAAAGACAAAGAGAAAGAATATGCCCGCCATGTTAGATAAAGCGAGCGAGATAGCATGGGAACGGAAATATTAAGATGTGGATAAGATGAAGAAAATGTATATAGATTCAGATAAAGGGAAAGAGAAGGGGAAGAACGGGTATACATACATACATATATATATATATATATATATATATATATATATATATATATATATTATATATTTATTTATTTGAGAAAGGGAGTGTAATGCGCGTTCGGAATGACGTTGCCGGAAGGAGGGGAGAGAAAGAAAAAGGGGAAAATAAATTTATGAGTTTCGCATATGGGAAGATATAGCAAGAGCAGCAGCGTTCGGAAGTAGGAGAAGACCAAAGTGAATGTTCGTAAGAGGAATATAAGAGGGAATGGTTAAAGAAGAGAAAGTAGGATGAAAATATTTATAGAGAGAGAAAGAGAGAGGGAGATATGGAATAGGGGTTTTGAAGAAGAAATACAGTTTGGAAGTGGAGTGGAGTGGGAAAGGGTAAAGTGAGTGAAAGAAACATAACAACTAGATATAGAGAGAGTGGAAAACTTGGGAACAATGTTGGAGAAATGTGGTGATAAATGGAGCACCGATCCAAGAGAGGGAGGAGAAAGTGAGGGAGGGAGGTTTGAAAGAGGAGGAGGGTTGAAAGAGATTGAGGGGAAAAGGCAGAGGAGTAGGGTAGAATAAGGGAGAAAGAAAGTGAAAGGTCGATCGAGATATATAGAAAGGGTGGGAAGGAGGGAAAGAGGAGGAATCAGAAAGTTGGGGAAAGGAAGGGATAAGAGGATGACGGAGGGAGAGAGGGGAGATTGATGAGTGAAGGGAAAGAAGTGGGAGAGAGGGGGAGAGGATAAGATAAAGTAAAAATGAGGGGGAGAGGGAGAGAGAGGGGGAAGGAGAGAGAGGGGGAAGGAGAGAGAGGGGGAAGGAGAGAGAGGGGGAAGGAGAGAGAGGGGGAAGGAGAGAGAGAGGGGGAGGGAGTGAGAGGGGGAGGGAGTGAGAGGGGGAGGGAGTGAGAGGGGGGAGAGGGGAGGAGAGTGAGAGGGGGGAGAGTGAGAGGGGGAGGGTGTGAGAGGGGGAGGGAGTGAGAGGGGGAAGGAGTGAGAGGGGGAAGGAGTGAGAGGGGGAAGGAGTGAGGGGGGAAGGAGTGAGAGGGAGAAGGAGTGAGAGGGGGAAGGAGTGAGAGTGGGAAGGAGTGAGAGGGGGAAGGAGTGAGAGGGGAAAGGACTGAAAATGGGAAGGAAGGGATAAGAGGGAGGAATATAGAGACGGAGGGAGAGAGAGGAAATATAATAGGAAGAGGACGTGAGACGAAAAGGGAGTGTGGTAAGATGGAAGAGAGATGGGAGGAAGAAGGCACGAGGGAAAATGTATGGAGAGAGAGAAAATCACAGGAAATGGAATGGAGAATAAAAATTCACCATGTCCGGGAACTTTTTTACTATCATTATTTTTTTTTATCAGGAAGGATGCCCCATCTGGGAGACTGGGACACGCGGCTTCCTGAGATAGAACGAAAATCTTCCACATTGACCCATGCATACGAGTTCCATTCTCGTTTCTCTCTCTCTGCACTTCCTCATCTATCCTCATCCTCTTACTCCCTTGCCTTGGAAAGAACCACGTCAAGAGAGACAAGATATAACCTTTGGTCAGTAACGTCAGATTTTAGCAGAAAAATTCAATAAAACGCTTATCATAATCATAGGTAGTCTGTCTGTAGACAGGTCTGTTAATATCCATCGTTAAACCTCTCCATATACACCTATTTTCCACACACACACACATATACATACACACATATATATATATATATATATATATATATATATATATATATATATATAGAAAGAGGGAGATATATATCTTTTCGGCTAATGTGGCAAAGTCCTTGTGTTTTATCGGCCGCGGAAATTTTTTTCTCTTTCTCTCCCTTCCATAAACATTTAATCGGTAAAGTCATTTGCAAACTTCCGCAAGCCGCCAGAAGGAAGGAAGGAAGAGAAATAATTTTTAGATCGGCGAGTGTTGATTCTGGAGATTTTAGAAAATTGCATCTTTTTTCATCGGATCACACAGACTTTTTTGTCGCGAGGTTTTTCCTTTGTTTTTTCTTTGTCGCGTTTATTCGGGTATTTTTTTTAACTGGAGCCGAGGAATTTTTCCTCAGAATTCACGTGGGAAGGGCATCGTATACTTTTTTGGAGATGAAATTGGGTGTTATTTGGTTTCCGAGAAAATAGGCATGGCCACTTTTTATTTATACAACTTCGGCTAATAATTGGGTTCTATCTCAAAATGCACGCTCAGCCGAATTGGAATATTTTATAGGCAGAGTTGTTTTAGAAAGAGCCAAAAATTAAATGATGATTAATGACTGATAAAAATGTTAGGGGGATAATAGTGCCGCCGTATTCATTATTTTGTAATTTTATTGCGGATATCCCATGATTAAGTTTTTATGGTATTTCGTAAGTCATTTTTATTCGATTTACTAAATGTTGACAGATATTTCTTATACAAGGTGTTCCATAAGTCTGAACCCATAGGCAAAATAAACATCATCTTCTTATATTTATTGTATTCTAAAAGTTAATCAATCAAATTTTTAGCTTATTAACATCAGTACTTCTCGTCACTCATATACTCGGCCATCAGGTCATTTTCTTACATGAAATATGCAAAATCAACATTATAAGTGTGTTGGTTAGCTTTAAGCACATCATGTCTAGTTTTCCGGTGGGTCCAGACAGGGTCAGCCCGAGGTACCAGGTAGCTGGGGTGCCAAATAATTGGGAACGTTAATCTATCTATACATAATTCTCAAGTGAATAAATGTTGTATTCCAATTAATATTGCTGAACAGGTGGAAATAAAGATGCAATTCCTTTTACTTTTCATCATCAATTATTTTACTAAGCAATGAACTAATTAACCATTTCTTTTAAAAATATATTAACAACAATTTGCTTAAGTTTTTCGCCCGGGGCACGGAAATGCCTCTGGCGTCTCCTGGGTCCAAATTCCTAGGGCATCCTTGACTTATGAATTCACTGCCTGCATTAGTTTCTAATCGATGTATATCGAAAACTGCTCCTTAACAGTCGAATCAGAATGATAGACATCCGCAATAAACACATGCCACTTTTTTTGTAGCTATACGTAAATTTTATCGTGTTTTCGTTTAAAAAACTATCGAACATGGCTGCCACGATACTGTCGACATAATTTTCAGGCGGACGACGGCAAAATCTTTTTCTCTCCCTTTTATTTGCATTCACGGTCAAATCCATTCTCGCCCACGTGTTGGACTCGGAATCTTTTCATCTCCGCGCCGCACGCATCCCATTCGACCCATGCGTCATTCATTAGCGTGCGTTCGCCGATGTGTAAGCGAGTAAATACGAAACGAAATGGCACCGAAAATTTCTCGACACCCATCAGCCGCTCCGGTTACCGCAAAATTATATCCCCTATCGGCGGTGACCCGGAGTTCTCGGTGCTACGAAAGGTCAATGCCTTGGTAAACTTACGGTGTCGTATTTTTCGGTCGAGGATTTCCACAGAATATTGTAATACAATTATGCTTCAAAGCGACAACTAACGACTGGTTTATTAAGTGGCCGCAAAATGAACTCCGTGGCTCAAAAAATAAATTTCACCCTGTCCTGCTATCGTCGCGAGCAGAGCGTCGTATATTTCATTGATGTATCGTATTATTTCTCCCGATTGGCTTATTTTCTGTAAAATTTTCATGAATTTTTCTCTTAAAACTTGCTCATATCTAACCTATTTAGCCCGAAAGCAAAGCTTTAAAAATATTACTATACATAACTTTTTGTTTATTTCTTTCATTCCAAAAATAAATAAATATGTAAGTACACAATAGTAATTTATTTTACCTACTGTAATGAAAATCAAGAACACACATTCCTCAGCTTTTCTATATTATAGAAAATTAAAATAAGTTGCAATTATTATTTTGTAATAAAAATTAATGTACATTAAAGGAACGTGAAATACTAACGCCTACGTGGAAGTAATAAACGGTCAAGTGTTCTTTTTTTGACTGAAGGAAGGTTATTCAAATCGTTCATTTTTTTCAGATCATATACTTTGAACAACGTAAAATCGTATGTGAAAGAAATGGAATTGCTCATTCATAACCGTGTATTTGTAGGAAACACTTTATTTTGTCGGTGATAGTATTCTCTGATATATCATCAAATTATTAATGCTCTCTTTATAGCGCTCGTTGGATTCAAAGGTTTTCACAAACAGCGTCGCAGAAAGCGCTGCCTCGAAAGTGATTCAAACCTGTTAAAATTGTTTGGCTTTTCTTAGGTACACCGAAAGCTCTTATTATCCTCATGTTTAGGAATGTTTCCAAACGAACGGTTAATTTTCATTAAAAAAATCCGATACATCCCTTCTCCGGACTCGATTCTCGGCCAGGTACGACTTTTCCCCGAGAGAGAATTTCCGCTCTCCTAGAAGGCGAAAGAGAAAAAGAGAATGCGGAAATGTTGCAATCCCCTCTAATCCGTACATCCTGGAAGAATAAAAATAAAGAACCTCGCAAAGATTTAAAAGTACCCATAACGACCTGTCCCAACGGAACCCGTTCAAAAGAGGCGGGGAGGAAGTTCACTTAGCGATGTTTCTGTCACCCCTTTAAAAGGGTTTCCCAATTCCACCTTCATACGTTTGAATCATCTTTCATCTGTGAGCAAAAAGGGAAAAAAACTCGATCGGCTGGCAATCTCTATTCTATATAGCACGTGACGGAGTATCAAGTCGGCGCATCTGGATGTCTCCCGTCCATAACCTTGCCTTCTTCCTCCTCCTCCCCCCCACTACTTCCTCCACTCCTTCCACCCTCCATCCTCTTAACCTCTACCATCCTCTTAACCTCCACCTTTCCTCCTCCTACCCTTTCGTTTTCCTTTCGTCCCCTTCTATTTCCCTCTTCTTTCCCTTCTATTTCCCTCTTCTTTCCCCACATTCCACCTCCCATTCCTTCTCACTCCTACTCTCCCTCCTCCACCCCCCCTCTTTCTCCTCCGCCCTACCCGAGAACTCACGCTGCTTGGAGGAGACGTCTTCTCCTAAACGATGTTCTACGATTGCCTGTGATCAGATGTGATTTTCCTCCGGATCCCTCCCCGGATTCCTCCGAACCCGATTTTCGGTAATATTTCTTTTCAAAAAGTTGGTAAGAATATGGGACTGGGCCGCTTTTTTCTCTCTCTCCTTCGATCGCGGGTGTTCTCTCTATCCGGAGGAGGATAGAATGAGAGGAGACGCGGGGGTGCGCGGAGGAATAAAGAGGTGGATTCGACGTTTTCGCGGCGATATTGAAATGTCGGAGGGGATCTTTTTTGTGTAGCGAGGAGTACTTTTTTTAAGTTTTCTATTTACGGAGAGCATAGTTTCTCTCCATTGTTCACGCTTGTAGCCAGGAAAGGAAACGCGCTATAATTTCGAAATGAAGTGACAGATTTAGCTACGATATATTTTCATTTTCAAAAAATGAAAATACGGCGATTATAGCTCATCGAAAAACTAATTTAAGATTTAATATATTGTGAGGTTTATCGTAGAGTATTGAGGGAGATAATACAGAGTGTACGTAGGTACACAGCGCTAAAATGGAATATTAAGTAAAGCAATTTCAACTCTCTTAATAAAATTTAATCCGAAATTCCGAGGCTCAGAAGAAAATTCCTATTTAAAATACATAGCATACAAAGAGAACCTGTAGTTGTTGCGTCTTAACGATTATGTTGGGGCATGATTATTAATTGCATACGAGTGTTTTATGTATCACATTAATTTTTCCAAATCACATTTATAATATTTTAATGAAATGATTTATTATGTATCAATAATATGTATTTTAGTATTTGCGTGTGCATTCACATACGAGCATTTGCATATTTCATCTACCTTATAGCTAAAGTAGTCATGTCTCTAAAACTAATTTTAGTACAGTAGTGTACATAAGTTTAAGACCACCTTAGTTTTTCTGCAAAATTTACCAGTTTTTTGTTGTGCTGTAGGAGTTGATCAGAGAGAAGTGAAACAAACTATTCCCTGCCTTTGTACACTTTCCAATTTATATGCTGAGGCAGTTTTAAAAATATATATATTCAACAATTATTCCCATTAAATATTTATCGTGTATTGGAGTACCTGTGCAAAAGTTTAAGACCACACTGCAATTTAGTTTCAGTTAGTTTTCCCAAGCTCCAACAGTTGGCATCTTTCGTTGGAAAAATTGTAGTACCATCTTGTGCTTCATTATGGAAGTGCTTTAACCATTTTACAGTTACCATGAGAACAGGAAAGATCAAACAAATTTCCCCGAGGTTAAAATAGATCTTAGTACGTCTGGTAAAAAGAACTGACGCATCAGCAATGGCGAACTGGTCAAACAGTTGGAATACTCCCAAGGAATTGTTGTTTCTGCAGTACATATAAGGAAAATATTGTTTTCAGAAAATTTGAAGAGCCGAACAGCTATAAAGAAGCCCCTTATCAACAAACGCAATGCCAAGGCGAGGGTAGAATTGTGTCGAGAACGTGCTCATTGGGGTGTGGCCGAATGGAAGAAGTGGTATTTTCTGAATAAAGTGCCGTTGAAATGTTCCCAACTCGTTGAATAACATTGATAGGACTTCCAAGTGAGAAATATCACAAGGATTGTGTGCAACCACAGATGCAAGCCGGGGGCGGTAAAGTTATTGTGTGGGGAGGTATATCATAGCATGGATATACAAATCTCCATATCATAACTGAACCAGTGAACCAAGATTCCTGCATTAGAATTTTTGAGGAAAACATGGTCCCTTTAATGGAAGATGAAATGCCTCTCCGTGGGGCCATTTTCCAGCAGGACAATGATCGTCTCCATGTAGCAAGGCGAACCAAGGCCTGATTTGCTGAGGAGAATATTGCTGTCATGCCATGGCCGGCATCTAATCCAGATCTCAATCCATTCGAGCAGTGGTCTCCAAACTTTTTTGATCGCGCGCCCCTATGTTAGTAAAAATAAATAGCACGCATCCCCTGATATATGTTTTATTTATTTATTTATAAATTATATACATGTATGCATATCTATATAGAATCACATATAGGTATAGAATCAACGATAGAATTCAATGCAAATGTACGCAATTTTATAAATTAAAATAAAAGTAGATAAAGATAAAAAAAAATATATTTTTAGTGCGAGCAGTGTGATTGAATATTTTTCATTATTTCTGAATATTTTGGTTTGACGTTTTGTGACACAGCTATTCGAAGGTCTGGTTCCAAGTTCTGTTTATTTCTATAGTTGGTTTTAATTACTGTCATAGCTGAAAAAGTCACCTCACACAGGTAGGTAGGCCCAAATGGAAGGAGTGCATCGTTCGCTGCGCTTACCAAGTCATGGTACTCATTTTTCAATCCCATCCACCAATTGTGTAAAGGTTTTGGTTAAAATTCAACTGGAAAATTTCCACCTTCCTTGATATCAATCAGCCTTTCTTTTACAGTGATCGGAAGGTTTTCAATTTTTACGTTTTCTACAGATGGATTCAACTGATATTCTTCATTTGAAAGATTTCCAAACAGATCAGAAAATTCTGTTTCCAATTTTTGTAAGTGTGTAAGTACAATAGTTTTTATGCGCTACACACTAATATCGTTTTTGGCAACAAAACCACATAACGATGGAAACATTTTCAAACATCCTTTTTCAAAATGCTCTCTCCACAGCACGAGTTTCTTTCGAAAAGCAGTTACTTTCTCACACATTGTTAAAACGTCACTTTTACCTTGAAGGTACAGATTAAGTGTGATAACTTTTTCGAAAATGTCTGCTGGTTAGCATACTAATGTTTGTCACTTCTCGTCGCAGAAAAACTCGGCAAATTTGGAACACTTCACTTTTTCTAAGAGAAAAATTCGCAACATCTTTAAGTTCGACAACTATTTTAAGTACTTTGCCGCGAGATAACCAGTGAACCTCTGTGTTGTACAAAAGATTTTCCTGGTTACTCCCCATCTCATTACTAAGTTCTGTAAAGATTCTACTATATTAAGGTCTTGTTTTAATAAAATTAACCACATTGATCACATCTTGGAGCACTTTATGTACTTCTGATTCCAACTTCTTTGCTGCAATAGCTTGTCTATGGATGATGCAGTGAATGAATTTCACGTGTGGTGATATCTCAATAACCTTGCTCTTGAATCCTTTTTTATTCCAGTCAAAGCAGCCGCTCTATCACCAGTTATACTCAAACGGGTTTTCCATAAAATATTGTTTTTATTGAAGAAGTCATTTACTGTTGAGAATATATCTTCTTCAGTACATCGTTATTTTAGTGGCCCATCAAAAAGTAGTTCTTTGTGTATTTCATTATTAAAACAGAATCTAGCAAATACCAAAAGCTGAGACATGTTAGAAACATCTGTACTTGCATCCAACTCTATAATTAATTTCCCACACAGCGTAATTTGTTCTATTACTTGTTTCTTTAAATCTTCAGTAATGGATTCTATTCGTCTTCCAATGGTGTTTGCTGAAAAAGGAATGGATTTTAGTTTGTCGGCATATAATTTTCCATGTATTATTTCAACAATTTTTACTGCGATAGGAAGAACAAGTGTTTCCCCAATGGTGTATGACTTTTTCTCTTTCGCTAGTAAGTAAGAAACCCCAAGAGAAGTTTTTAAACATTATCATTAAGTTTGGTCAAATTTTGTAAAGTACTGGATTGAGTATTGCATGATTTTAAACATCGGTGAAAAAATTGAACAGGTTTTAGTGCATGTTCTGGATGCTTAGTTTTTAAATGTCTTGCTAATCGTGATTGCTTCATACTATCATTAGCTAATATCTCAAGACACAATACTCATTTTGGGCGTGGTTCATCGTTAACGATAATGGATGTAAATCCAAATTTCAAATAGTTTTCTTGATAATTTCAAATTTTTGTAGACAGCTTCTTATTTAGTATTATATCAACATCTTTTTTTATTTCGTAATGTGGTTTACGAAGAGCTCTTGCTAGGAGAAATGTCAGCATCCCAATTTTTTGTTGGTCGTTTGTGGTAGTAGCATTATCAGTATCATCTTCAATCCGAAGTTTCTTTGAAGGGATTTTTTCAAGCCACTTGTCCATTTTGTGAGGGCAAGTCTAGTGAGAATTAGATTTAATTCGTGAATTAACCGTGGACACAAAATCTTTACCTTCGCCTATTTTATTATCGAAGATTCTTACAACGCAGTTACGCAAGCAACGACAGCCAGTGGACAAATGCGGCTACTTTCGTGATGCGGCTCAGAGCTAGCGAAATTCTGCAGTTTAATACGTATAACGCATGACAGTCTTCACTTTTTAACAACAACTTCTCGCCATCGACGCCAACGTAATTTTTGAACGTACAGCGGTATGGTGAAGCGTGCTTGCTGTACCCTTCGAGCGTCTGGAATAGATATTTAAATTATATTAACAATATTGAGAAGCATGGCATTTGTCAAGTGCACAGTGAACATAATATAAATAAAAAATAAATATCAGTTGATCGCGGATCGCCTCACGCACCACCATTGGATCGCCTCACGCACCGCAATGGATCGCCTCACGCACCCCACTTTGGAGGCCACTGCATTAAAGAACATTTAGAAGGTTCTGGGTGATCGAGTTGGTAAAGAAAGACCAACATCTGTGCAACAACTACAGAATTTATTGTACCAAGAATGGAGAAATCTCCCTATCGAGCTGGCACAATTTCTCATTTCCTCTCTACCAAAGCACTGCATACGTTCGCGAGGTTATATTTTAAAGCTTGATTTATTATTTACGGACTCTTGGGTCAAGCATGAACTTTTATGTTTGGACTGTTGATATTACAAGTGCAGGGAATTGTTATGACATTAATTTGCAGTGTATTTTTATTGATAGTGTTACTATTGGTTTTTTGACTATGGAAATAAAAAATTTCTTTCTATCCATTCTACTTTTCTTATAAATGTAGGAAAAGTGTTTCAAGTCATACTAATAACTTTAATTATAGCGTATATCTATCACATCTTTTTATTGATAAAATTTTCAGAAAAAATTTTGTAGTATATATTCCACTGACATTGTTTTGTGGTTTTAATCTTTTGCACAGGTACTCCTATACAAGATAAATATTTAATGGGAATAATTGTTGATTATATATTTTAAAAACTTAGCATATAAATTGGAAAGTGTACAATGCCAGGAAATAATTTGTTTCACTTCTTTTTGATCAAATCCTACACCACAACCAAAAATATGTAAATTTTGCAGAAAAATTATAGTAGGCTTAAACTTATGCACACTACTGTATATTATCGAAAACAATTATATCGGATTTACAGCTCAAACATTTTAGCTAAGCATGTCTATTATTCCCTACATTTTTACCAAGATCTACATATTGAAGTTTCCTTATTGATGATCAGATTCCGAAAAAATATCACATTCATTGACTGAATTCAGCGTGAGAAGCAGTTTATCTTTATAGAAATGTCGTTTTCAATACTAACGGACATTATAAACTTCGTTCTGTATTCAGGTCTAAAACTAAAATATGCCAAAAATCGCAAAAAAATGTATTTTTTATTGAATAATATAGTAGGGAAACGTGAGGGGGAAAAATGCTTTCTCAATGAAGTTTGTGTGGCATTTTTCGCAACATTTATTCCGCGATACTATTCAGAACGGGAAAGAGGTGGATAAGCATTCTCTGAGATTCCGAATAAAATAATTTTTCACTTTGAAGGGTTATTCCTTAAATACCCTGTTGTTTCTCTTTTTTCCTCCCATTGAACCTTCCATCCTTTCGCCTGACATCCCGCGCGCATAAATCACCCTCCGCAATTTATTTGCGGCTTGCAATGTGCGGTTCCCTGAAGTCGTTCGCAAACCCATTACTTCCGGCTTTGGGACCCATCTCTTGCCTCTCCTTTTCTTTCCCCCTCTCTCTCTCTCGCTCACCTCCTCGTCTCGTCCAAGTACCCTCGAAAACATTCGTCGTATCCTAAAAACGGATTACAAGACAACGGGGCATTCGCGGGTGCCTTGGAGAACTCACGAGAGAAGATGGAAGGAGAGAAGAAGGAAAAAAGCGAGAACGAAATAAGACGGAAAAAAATGAAGAGCGGGCCCATCTCGAGCAAGGGGTAGGGATGCGGTGGGGGAAGAGGGGAGGGGAGGGTGGACGTGTTTTTTGTGCCTTCTTCTTCCCTCTGCCGGCAGAACATGCAAACAATGCCACCTCCCCACTCAGGGTAATAAATCACGTTTTTCCTTGCCTCCTCCGTCCTCTCTTCCCCCTCACTTCCCTCCTTTCGACCCACGCTCCCGTTTTTACTCCAACTCTCTCCCAAAACAACCAACGGGCGCCGAAAAAACCCTCCATCCGTAACCCACGTTGGTCTTAGAGAGGCTTCAGAAGGTGGATTGAATTCACTCCCTCGCCCGTACGGATATCCAAACCTTGGCACATGACGTAGAGAAATAAAACCTTGTCGTGAGATTTTTTATTTATTTATTTTTTTAATGGAGTGAGACGCGTGCCTTTATTCAGTAAAAGGAAAGGAGGTATGTTTTGCCGCTGTATACTGGATATTTCGAGCCATTCTGAACCGATAGTTTCTCTCAGGTTTTTATGTATGGATCTTTATGTTGATACAATATTAACATTAATGACCGCGTGTCGCTTGGTTGGATAACTGTCCTGATAATAAGGTTCCCCAGTAAACTTAATAAATCAATCCTCGAAAAATTACGCGGAATGCCGTTATGATTGTTTTTTTCTGTTTCTATGCCTCTCATGTTATTTAGCTCGAAGAAGCAGCTGAAAGAACATACGAGTTATTGCTTCATACTCGTTTTCTTCCGAAATAATTTCAGTCAACGTCAAAATGTTACGGCCTAGAGGCGATTTCTCATGGCTTGAGTTTAAATATCTCTATCCGAGTCTGTTAAATCATATTGTTTTTATTCATTATACGCTATAACTCCTCGTAGTCCGTGACATTTTCCTTTTTCTATTGTTTTAACCTAATGTTACACCCAGTGTAAAAATGTCTAGTTGTGGTATTATTTTTCATGTTCATATCAGTTACTGAAGAAAATATAACGGATGTTTTGTATATGTAGGGAAATTTCGTTCGTTAAATGTTAATATTTTTTTGATTGACAAACTCAAGATGAAGGAGAAAAACGTGGCCCTTTTACCGTTTAGTAAGTAATGGATATCATAACTGGAATCCGTGAAATTAGTTCGTGATATCATATGAATATGAATTCATACGAATAAAAAAAAATATTTTTTTTATGTTTTGGTTGAATGTATTTACCAATCTTTTGAGGCACATTCTTTAATTTTGAACTTATGGTCAGTTTAAGAAAAATAATTTTTACTAACGACTTGAGATCTATATTACTTCTAAGTAAATGTAATTGATTTGTTATCGTTATAAAGCCAATTTTAAAAGGCCGTTGACGGATGTTTATGAGATAGTTAAAAATAATTTAAACAAAAAATATATTTATAAATTTATAGTGAGTCGATAACTTGTTTTGCTGTGCAACATGGATAAAAATTATTTTATACCTAATACGACAGACAAATGATATATTTTTGGACGCCTAAAAATTCACATCACTCTTCCCTAGTAATCATTTTTTATTTGAAACATTATTTCTCAAACGATTGCTATAGGGAACACATTTAGGAGGTGCTGTTAGACAGGTTATATTGAGAAGTTGATTCTCTGCAGGAATTGTATTTAATTCCTGATTGCCAATTATTTGCGGACAATACGGACATTAGTTCAAGCTAAGTTTTTTATTTTGCTGCACTGATGTATGAAGCTTTTCCTCCTTAAAATTTGTATTGGTTGGCAATTCTACTTAAAATTAAATCTGTTACAGATAGGCGCTTGGTTAATTTTTAAGAAAATGAGAAAATAGGATGGCGATAAATTAAAAAACATATTCGTATCAATTATAGAGGAAAGTACTATACATTTACAAGTCTCTGAGAAAGCATCTGGGTCCTACACCATGTTTCCGAAAAGATAATTTTTAAAGAGCAAAAAAAAATCGAAATTGACTTACAAGTGCTCATTATGAGAAATTCAAAAGCTTTGGCCTCCTCTTTCACGCTTTCTTTGATCGCGCGGAATCCAAATTAAAAGAAATGAATTAAGCTAAACAATCGAGGAATAAATGGCGCACCGAAAAATTTCCGTTTCCTTGTGGCAAATTCCGGCTGCGGAATGGTATGAGAGATGCGAAAAAATACAAATTTTCTGCTCTCCCGTGCTACGGAGGAAAAAACAAGCTAACGTGGAAATTCGTAAAAGGAACTCGATCATATTGTTCTTCTTTTGTTTTTCCCCGACGAGCAGGATGTCGGAAAAACAAGGCAACAAGAAAATAAAAAACGACTCGAGAGAGATCCTTCAAAATAAATTTCCTTTTATGTGCATATATACATATATGCACATACATGTGTATATATATATATATATCGTCTAGTTGTGTTCGGGGTTTCGGGGTGTGGTTAAGAATATGGTTCCCCTAGAATAGAGGTTTATTTTAAAAAAAAAAAGCGGTAGAGATGCGAGAAGCTCTCGGATATTCGCGCGTGTGAGCTTTTTTCTTGCTCTCTCCAGCAAACACACTTCCTTTTCAAAAACCCTTATTCTGCCCTTCCCGGAATGCCTTTACCACCCACCCACTCCCTCACCCTTTTCGCCCGTGTCTCCCTCTATCTCCCTTTTCTCCAACTACTCTTCCGTGGGGGGAGGAGAGGGAGTCCACGCTCCCAACTTTTGTTTTTTACCGCCCCTCCTCCCCTCACTTTTACTCCATTCCCCATATCCACTCCTCTCTCTCTTCTCCCTCACACTCCTTAACACTCCCTTCTCGACTAACATGAGAGCTGTGATCGATGGCCTTAGCATCCCCCGTGCCTTGAGATTTGGTTAATTAGTCAGCAGGCTTAATGAGGCTGGCCGGCCATGGATCATTCGCCGGTGGCTCAGACCTAAGGGAGGATAGGGTAAGGGAAAAGCGGCCGTGAGTGCGTGCGTGTGTGTTGCAATGGGAGTAAGTGTGGTAGGTGTAGGTTGGGGGGAGCGCATGAGTCGTAAGAAGGGGAGAAAAGGGTTGAGGCAGATTGGGTTGGCGGGGAAGAGAGCGTGGCGGTTAAAAAGTGAAGGATGGGTAGGAAGAGGATGAATGGTTTATTAGTGGAATGCGAGACAAAATGCTTGAGAGACAAATATTTTCCTGGTTCCACGTCCGCGAGATGGAGTACCTTGCAAAACAAAGTGCCTCCGAAGACGAATAATTTACGGATTTGGTGTATTTTTTATTATGCGCGCGGAATAAAGTAAAAAGAAGAATACATGCGTTCGAGACGAACATTTTCCTGATTACGCGTTGTGCGAATCGAATCTCGTAAAAAGATAATTGCTCGGTAAGTTCTTCGAGAAGCTCCGTTTATTCGCGCTCCCTGTTTTACTCTCCTTGACATGTAAGGCGGAAAGGATTTTGAAAGTAAAAATCCTTGAGCGGATAAACATTTCGCTAGTTTAGGTGATTTCTATAAAGTTTAAATCTATTTTGCATATCAAAAATCTTTATATTTTCTCGAAAATTATTGTTAGCACGTTTTTATATCAATCATAAATTATTTATATGGTGAAATTTAAAATCTAAGCCTATTTAGAATAAGCATTTTTAAATACTGTCGAAGGTCTATAATATGAAACTTTAAAACTCGAATTTTCAATAAGTCAGAGTAAATACTTTTCTGTTAAGTATCCACAAACACTAAAATGAATTGATGATAGTTTTGAGCGCAAAAGTTACTAACATAAATTATTATAATCAAGGCTTGATTTGGATTCGTGCCTATTTGTCGGATCGTTTTCCTTTTTACTCCACATTCACTTGCGTTTTAATGATATGTGAAACGAAATTCGGTGCTGCGATAAAAAAGCTATCGCGGACCGCGAAGTTTTTTCCTTCCACGCTCAGATTGATTAAAATGTTATGTATGCTCCTTTCTCTTTCTTTTTATGGAAGTGAACCTATGTCCTCATTTCGAAAGCAGTAAGTTATATTCACTGGGGTTCTCCCTTCCTATTAGTTCGGAGCTGGTCAAAAACCGTGCTCATCCCCGTCGACGAGGGGGTAGGAGGAGGGAAAGAGAAAGAGGGATGGAGCGTTGGGAGAAAGTGAGGGAGAAAATAATGAAGAGATATTGCGAGGGGAGAGTGAAGTGCTTAGGACGGTACGAGAGATGCATTGTTTTGCGTCTGGGGAGAGAGCGTGCGAGAGAGAGAGAGAGAAAGAGTGAGAGGAAGGGAGAGAGGGAGGATAGAGAGAGAGAGAGGATAGAGAGAGAGAGAGGAGGGAGGGAGATGAAGGCAGAGATGTTTCGTTTTGGGAAAATGGTATGGGTTTGGTTTGGTTAAGGTTCGGGGTTTTAGAATTTGACGCGGGTAGCCGGTTGGGAGAGAGTGAGTTGGATGGGAGGAAGGGCGTGTTTTGTGGGATGGCGCGGAATGGGGCCCCTTGTTTCCGCGGACACCGAAATCCACTCACCCGCATTGGCAACCCTTATATCTCTCCTCCCATCCTCTGCGGACCTCCTCTCCCCCCTAATCGCTCTCGGCAATTGTTATTTGCCATTAGTCGCTGAATACTTGTGCGATCATTAGCTCCCTGAACCTCTTTCCGTTGCCACTTCCTGCGTGCTTATCAGGTATCAAAAGCCGTGTTTACGGCTCGCATTCAAAACACGTTTGCATTTTGCCAGTCAATACCGTGATAGAGGGAAAATAGTCGCGTTTTACTATTTGTTACCCGCGCCCCTCACTCCTCCTCCCCTCCAGGTAATGGTTGCTGTTGTTGTATTGTTGCTCTGGAACTACAACGTTTAGTACGTCATTTTAGCCGCTGGTTTTTCTCGGATAAAAAAGATAAATTGTTGTTTCATTACTGCTACGATTGCCGCGGTCACTAAATACTTCCTCGCAGACCTCATTCTCGACAATTTTATTGCGTTTAAAGGAACTAGAGTAAAAGGATGCAGTAAAACATCCCGAATATCCGTATTATTAGGGGCTGGGGTAGGCAAGGAAACTCGATATACACGGATAATGAGTAGGAAGGAATACTAAAAGGAAAAATTTGTTCTTTTGATTGTAGTAAATATTATTTACGGGAAAGCAGGTCATATAATCTTGTGCGCCCAGACGGAGAGAATGTATCTGTGGAAAGGTTTTTGATCTTTAAATAAGGAGATTCATCGACACACGGATAACTAGGGTTTTATTGTGTCGAGAAATTTAGCCTTTAAGCCTGTTTTGGTTACGCAAATTATTTATATGCTTGTAAGAATAAAAATATATTAATGGATGACTTTACGGAACATTTATTATTCGAAGATTAAAACAACCTAAAGAGAATATTTATTAAACTTAATTCGATAAATTTTATTAATGTAAATAGCCTTTACCGAATCTGCTATTTTTCTGTCTTGCCTTTGTTATTTTTGACGATAAAGAGCGTGAAGTGTCATCTAACAATAAGTAGTGCTTTATAAAAACAAAATCGAAAAAAGTAGGTAAAAGATAGCCTCGTTTTCAAGACTTTTCTTTGAAGTACGCGTTTGTTCGTTGTTTTATGAATGGATGGCAATTATAAAAACGTACCACTTGGAGTCCAAACTAAAATTTGAACGTGTATAGAAATACTGATTTAATTAATTCGCCACCCTTTGATAAGGAAATGGTAAAGCGTGGACAGAATGATATATGGAAAGAAAGGTTTATCTTATTGGAAAATATCGTGGAATTATTTATCAAGGTCGCATTTTATAACCTAATGAATAAAACTCGACTCTTACCATGATGACATTTAACACCGCGATTTTATATGGTCTTATATAGGGCATAAAAGTTTCCTTTGCGTGACATAAATTAACGTATACTTGTAAAGCACCCCAAAATTGGACGTGTGATAAATTTCACAGAAATGCAAAATCGTTTCATGTGGATGTCTCTCTTTCTCTTTTGAAGTGATTTTTGTGCATTTTTTCAATTAAATGATGTTTTTTTTGAGCTAGGCTCTGCAAAATACCAGGTTTTCGTTACCGATATAATAATAAATTAGGGTCAGTACGGTTATTGTCTGCAGAAACAATGGATATCTAATACCCGTTAAATAGCTTAACCAACCCTCAAAAATGAAATAGTTAAACTAATTTGCTGGTGCTTACTGTTAGGATAAGTAAATAAAGAAATTACAATTTAAAACATTTGCTTTTGTATGTTCATAAAAAATGTCTTCTTATTTGTGCTACCTGAATAAAACAAAATGTGAACGATTACTATCAGTAAAATTGCAGCTTTAATCCGATTTAATTCAAATGTTTTTATCAAACTTATAAGCATTATTAATTCTTCTTCAACTCAGAGACGTATGACTAGGAGATTTATTTAATTCATTTGATGCTTCAGTCTTAGCTTGGCAAATGATACAAAAAGCAAATATGTTGATCGATGATTTGAACCTATTGTGTTTTCTAACACGCCCGCAAGGTTCTATGCGGGCAGAGTATAGACTGGAGTCCGTAATAGCCCCTTGCGTTCTCATCGTTCCTATTCATCGGAAAATTTTCCGGTTCTTTCTTACTAATGTGTTAAAGAGTAAAGTGCCGCACGAAGGCGTAGTTTATCTGGCGCTATAGTCCATTTTCCACGATCAAATTATCCGTTTAACTGTGTTCCTGCGCTCCGACTTTTGTTAGATACCGCGCCAAAGGGCTTTCCGGCCTCGCCTTCTCAGTACACATTCCACCTCATATGCCCTTCCAAACTAACTGACCACTTCTGGCCAAATTTCGTCCTCTATCTCTCTCTCTCTCTCTCTTTTTCTGGCGCCGCTTCGGTAATTTTAACTTTTAATTAAATTTAGGGAGAGCAAGTAGTACTCGCCGTGAGCTCTGCCGAGGAAGGCAGTACCTTCGCACTTTTGATCCGGCACGTTATGCCAGGTCTTGGAAAGCGCGACGTGGAGCTGCTGGGTGCCTCGCGTATTATTTTTTAGCATTTTTTTTTCATTTTTAAGCGTGGAAGATTTTCCCAAACAAAACGATTTGGTACTCGTAGTTCATGGAATTTGAATCAAACTTACCTCTTACTTAGTCTCTCGTTGTTATTGAAGAATATTGTTTCAGGTAATTTTTTTGCGTTATAGCCGTAGCCAGGTAAGCGTAATTTTAAATACGAATTCCGTGAACTGTTTAAAAAATATGTATCCTTCCTCTATTGATTGAGGCGTGCACTGAAAATTATATATTCGTACTTCGGCGTTATTTTAAAAGATTTTTCTCCGGTATGAGGTCATTCACAATTTATTACCGCAATTTATCTGCCATTTTCTGAATGTGTATAAGAATCTATGCAAATATTACTGGAAAGCGCAGCGTCATAAATTTTGAATTATCGTCCAAATTGTTTTTAAAGTTGACATAAAAGATCGATCTCAAATGAAAGATGGAAATTTGAGTCGAGAGTTATATTTTTATGGAATAAATAATGACCAGCACGACCAATTCCGAATAAAATTTTTATTGGATTAAGTAGTGCAGACATATTATTTTAACAAAAACTTGGATATATTTCGCATGTCTGGCTACAGTTAGCGTCAAATACGTAAATTTTTATTGTACTATTAACAGGAGAATGGTATTAGATGGAGGTAAAGGCAATACTATTGAGTTTCAATTAGCTCCGATTTCCGTGACACGCTCAAGTTGCTTGACCATACGAATTATCTATTTCGTTTATTTGACAAGTTACTTAAAGCTGGAAACTAACGGAACCTCTGACGAGTTTCCTATCTGTAAAAACTTTTATCGTAACTGGCAGTTGATAGCGTCTAGTATCAATCTGTTGGTAAATTTATGTTACATCATTAACAGGAAAACCGTTGGGGCAGCGTGAAAAAGCAATATGCCATGATGTAATTTGATCCTATTTCCATAACACGGTATATTTTTTTACTGTAAACATGGATTATTTATGTAATTCTAGAAATATATACAAATCCCTGTTGAATTTTCCATTCGGAAGATACATACATTCAGAGCGGAAAAAAATAAGAAGTGCTGGATTTAACCCGTCCAGAGGAAATGTTTTTGTTGCTGATATCTAAGCAAAAACAAAAGTTCAAGTTACGGATTCGTGTAATTTTCGCCCGCTCTTACTCTTTTGGAGTTACCTTCTCTCAATAATACACACGGATTCGCGCCTTTTGACTATGCACGACAAAATAATAGGCGAGCGCGACCACGCCAGGCCGAGAGAATATCGCAGAACTACTCGCGTTCAAAAGGTACGGTGAAAAAAACGAGCTCTCCACGGGCACAGACATACTCGCGTGCGCACACACAACACCTATACACGGCTGGGTGAGGTACAGAAAAAGAGCAGCGGCGCCCGCGAGTTATTCTTTGCATATACATATATATTTTTTTGCCTCCGAAAAATCCCTCCGCGCCGTAAATTTTACTCACTCTCCTCTCCCTTTCCTCCTCTTCAAAACACCCCGATACTCTCCTCCTACCCCCGAAACGGCCACAATAACAAAACCGCGAATAAATGGGGATCCCCCGTACAGGGTAGGTAGATGTGTTACATTTTGGAGGTATATAAGGGCGATCTTTTGTTTTGTTTTTTATTTTGTTTTGGCAAGGTTTGGTTGACATGGCTGGTAGGAGCGGCTAGGACAAAAGAGATTCGGAGGTAGGCGTTGATGGGGGAGGTGGGAATTTTATTCATTTATTTTTGTTTAGAGGAAGGGTCCAGGGAGGCTTGTAACGGCGTAGCGAGGGGTGGGGGGAGAGGGAGGAGCGGGTGAAAGTGAATACGGGCACTAACACAGTAGGGTGCCTCTGGGTGCATGCGTCATCATTAAATCTAGGTAGGGTAGTATAGGAGAGAATGTAGTCGAGGGAGCTTAATACTGCTAGGCGGAGGAATGGCCCGGGTGTCATCCGGCGAGATGAATGTACATAACTACGGACGCACGCACAAAAGCGCGAGGTATGGCGCAAGCACGCACGGGTCTGGCTTAGCATCCTCTTGAGGATCGACTCTTTTCACGAAGGGGTTTGGGTCGGATCCGTGTTGGCGCGGAGGATTTGATAACGTTCGGTTGTTGGGTTGTAGGGTTAAGGGGTGTTAGGTGATGAGGGTTAAGGCGTGGTAAGAGTGGGTGGTGCGAGATTAAAGAGCCCCTGGCGATGATGGTGGATACTGCTTTCGGAGTGCGGATGTAGCGATTTAAGGGGAGGAGGAGGGAGGTATGCTTTGGTGTTCGTGTGTGTGTGCGTTTGTGGGAAAAGTATATATGTGAAGAACCTTCAAGCGAGGAAAGATTCCTCAATGGATGAATTCGAGAGATTTACCCAACTTTTCCGAAATATCGCATCCGTGGAAACGGACAGGGGTTTGGGAGGGAAATTAATATTTTGGTTGTTTTAACGGAGAAAATGTAAATGCTGCAATTTTTTCTCCCATCCTTCTATGGCTATCTTTGTGTTGTTGGGTTTTGTTTTTGCGGAGATAATGCCAGATGAAGAATGAACGAATTCGATTTTCCTCGTTTTTTATAAATTAGTTTCCCCTCCTTGAATCGATGTCGCCGTAGCGTTTGTAGTTTTTAGTTCATTCCCGCGCTCATTCGTTTTTTTTTGCGTCAATATTAAGTATCTAAATTATGGCAGTTATTTCCTGATAAAAAGATTAAAGAAGATTTGTGTTTTAATAACGAATAACAACGCAGGCGCAAGATCGTGTGGGGGATTATGTATTTTTGTTTAGAGAGCGAGGAAAATACACCCGGGACAGAATTGCGTTAAAAGTTCCATTTATTTATGTATGTATATGGAATCTTTAAACGTCACTTTCGATCGCCAAACGAGATTTCACCTTGAAGAAGATCGATATTTCGACCGTTATCGTAAAATCTATGCTATATAGTCTCGCGAATATTTTGTGTGGAAATGGCTTTCTCAAGATTTGAATTAGTGGAGAATTACATAGTTTTATTTCGTATTATGTAATTATTCCACAAAATTACGCCATCAACAGTTGAGATAATTGATGTATTTTATTGAATTCCCTCGATTGTTTTTGTAGCATGACCATTAAAAATATTATTTTGCATGAGTCTGTAGTTTTTATTCTTTACATCTCCGATAACCTTGAAAAGTAGAAAAAACCAAATGCGTATTTCGGCTACAACAGTCGCATCGGCGATAGCTACCGCTAGTGATACTATTGTTTATGCCAGAAACGTACCGATATAATTTTTTATTCATTTTTATTTCATATATGCTACTTCTATTGGAGGATTTATGCACATTAGGAGTTGCGCTACTTGAGCTCTGATTAGCAAGAAATACTAAAGAGCAGGGAAGCTGTCAAAATGAGATTTGGTCAATTACTGAGCAGTAACATAGCCGCATCGTGCACAACCGGTGTCCCCCATTGAGGCTATCACCTGCAATATTTCGCAGCGTCGCTCTCCTGCTTTATCTCAGAGCTCAAATCAGACTAAGGCTACTGTGGTTGAGATTGGTCTGATGATGATGCCCACACCTTTTCGAGCACTAAGCGAATCACCGGAGATCTTTTCATATTTTAATTTTCTTTTGTTGCAACTCGGAATTCCTCACTGACTGCGTCTTCGCGTAATTGTTTTACTCCTTGCAATACGACCGTTCAATTGAGAAAACTTGGGGAATAATACTACTACTCCGTAGTCTTCGCAGATATTAATTTTCTTACGTTTTGACAGAATACGCGTTGATTTCTATCTGAGCCGTTTGGCTCACGCATAATGGCGCCTCGCTCAGAAAATTCGCACGGATCAAAACACTTTGCTTCGGGAGTTCTCGCTCTCGCTTCCACTCTTCCATCATGGGCAGACGCCGCGAACGTATAGGGGCTTTATTAATTTTTAGTGTGGGAAGAGTCAAGAAAATGGGCCATTAAAAATTCATCACCAACGAGGCCATAATTAATTTAACTACACCAGGCGGAGGAAATAAATGATATCGTTCCCCTTCGCCATCGCTGAGAGAAATAAATGAGGAGCGTGCGTGGTGGTTCAACAACCTCGTTCTAACAACACATGGCTATAAACCCGCACTCCGCCCAACTCACCATAATTGACTGATGTCAACTTATAGAAGGCTATTCCGCAGCCTGCCTATTATCGCTATGAAATTCGATCCGTGGTCGAAGAAATATTTGTCTCTACCTTTCGATGTAATAATTTCGTGTAGGTTTAAATACTATACTCTCTATGGGATGAATGGAGATAGTTTTATTAGATGAACTAGCGTAAATGCCCGTTGAAATTGAACAGGAAAATTGGAACTTAATATATTCATCTATATTGGAAGGAAGTGAACTAAATCTAATGCATTATTATATTTTTTAATATTAAAATGTAGTCGGATTTTAACTAAGTTAACAACATCTTTAACGTTTTAATCCGAAAACAAGTGAAGGTATAAAAATGAATTTTTATAACCAACTTTTATATGGTTAATACTTTAATATGAATAAACTTTATAATATAATTATGATAACCTTTCCGCTTGCATGGCCGTAAAAAGTTGCAAAAGTGTCTACCAGCTGTTGAGTGATGTGGGAGTCTCTCTATTTAATCTTTTTACAGTTGAGAGAATGGTAGACAGAAGTAGAGAACTCAGTGGCAAACGTAAGAATGTTTGGTATATAAGTAGTAAGAAGTTTGATAGTATCTTTTGTTTCATTAATTGAAATACTAACTTATCCATTCATATTGTTTAAAATCAACTAAAATATACTGCTAGTTCAGAGTAATTCAGTTTTAGATACTAGTAGGAGTGAAATTGTTGAATATTTCAGTATATATATATATATATATATATATATATATATATATATATATATATATATATATATATATTAACTTAAGAAAAAGAAAAGGTAGTGATGAGGGTGGAAAATATTTTATTTTCTGTATGAACAATAATACTGTTGATCGCCAAGGGAACGTTTCAATAAAAATGAGACATTTTGACAAATTTTGGAATATTTTAGCTTAATGTGAGCGAATTCGATTCGAAAACAAAAATCGACATTAAAAATAAGAATCTTCATTTAATTTCCTTTAAATGGTTCTTATCCGAAGATCTTTCGTCAATTACTTCTAATTTAATTTTGGAAAAGAAAATAAGTCTGCATGTGTGAAAGAGGTATATTTAAGATCCCTCTTATGGGATATCCCATATAGCGTTCCAGCCAACAAACCAACGGATTAAGGCTAATAATCTATTAATCTAATCTAATGATAATCTAATGGCGTCGCTTAGCATAGGGGTTGTCAGATTTTTCTCCGTGATGGGCCGCAATATTTCGTAGGTCTCATTAGAGGTTTGGAGAAGTCTGGCAGGCCGGATGAGTTTACGTTGGACGTTACCTGGAGATTCGGTCGACCTATATTAGCTAAAAACCAGTCTTAATAATTTATTAGCGCTAGAAATTAACCGTGTTGGCTTTTACGATCATAGTTTCAATTACAAAATACGAACTTTTGGGTTAAATTTTCCGGATCGCTTCATTGCCAGAGCTTTGCGGGCCTAATGTGACCCGCGGGCCGTAGGCTTCCGACCCCTGGTCAAGTAAATGAGAAGTGCCATTTCATGTCCTTTTAATTGAGGAATCTTATTTAATTGGGTTGTGCATACTAAAAAAGATAGCGCAGAAATTATGATCGATTTTTCGTCTGAATATGACAATTTTCGTACTCAAATAGGTATCCTTTGGTCATAGTTCATATTACATTTGGATCTATCATTTTTTAAAATACGAAGTTATCTAATCATTCTGATGGATTTCCGTTTTGAGTGCTAAACTCGCGCAATGTGCAATGTAGTGCTTTTTACATAGTATTTCTTCATAACTTGTGCTATTTAATACCATGCATGATCAATTATTAGAAGAGCAAGAACTTATTAACTCACGTATAATTTTGATTCATAGAGAATGGATAATGTAGGTCATGCCTTTTCAAAATTCTTATTGCTTTTGTTGAATTAAGTGGGCGTTTGTCCAATGAATAATATTTTCCTATCTTTCTGCGCGAAATGTATTACAGAGCGATTCACTTTGTTCCATTTGCCTGGATGTTCAAGGAATGATAATATTTATTTTCATCCCAGTTTCAACAGAGATTCTTAACGAAGCGCTTTCGGCTCATTTTATTCAAAAGAGTTTTTAAAATAACTGCGCTAGTGCACTGATGGGATGTGATGGTAATCAAGCCGGGAAATATTTTTTTCGGCCTCATAAAACGGCAGTTGTACACTTGGGGCGCTGTGAGATGCAAATATTTTTGAAAGGAAGTTGTTCTAATCTGATTCTTTTGATCTTCTAAGAAAAATATTTTGTAATTTGCATGCAAGAAATATAACGTAAATTATTTCTTGAATTGAAATGTGCTCAGAATCAATCTAAAAACGCATCCCTAAGATTTTGATAGTTTCATATATATATAAATGACGTTTATGACGGCTCAGGTGTTGGGCCCGGGATGCCAACTAGCCGAAACTTGACAGGAAGAAGGGGATGGGGAGGGAAGGCCCCTTCCCCCTCTAGAATACTCCTCTCCGGACAGCCCTATATTTTTAAAATCTCTACTCCCATCAAAAATCTTCCTATCTCTTGCCATTCAGACAATCTTAGTGTAGATTCAAGAATAAGCACTTAAAAAATACTTATCTCAGGTATCTTCAATAACCACAACAGGGTTATAAAAAACCATATGGGCATTTCAACTATAAAGCAGCCGTTTTCAGTGGTATTTTTCCGAATCTAGATTCTTAAAGATGCTATTTTATAATCTATTTTGAGTGAATTAGCAGTAAAGACATCTTCTTTGTGGCCCAAATGCGCATCTGGTTTTTTATAACCCTGTCGTTGCTATTTGAGATACCTGAGACGAATATTTCGTAAGTGATGGTTCCTGAATTTTTTTCAGCCATAAGACCAGCTCTATACTTCCCTTCTGATCTTGGATGTAGAAACAATGAATTTTGCGCGGAATGAATTTCAAAATGTACCCAATAGAGGGAAATGGCGTCGTCCAAGCAGGGTATGGGAGGGGGAGAGGGAGATGGTGAGGATAGTCCCCTCTCCCGGCCTACTATTCAAATAAAATCAGGCTTCTCATTACAACAATTCCATCGTAAGTGTGAGGAAGACGTTGCGGAAGAGACGAAAATGGACTGATAGCTGGATATCAAGGAATATTAAAATTATTTAAGAGAAAGATATTTAGATTTTTTAAGCTAAAATATATACCATTCCTAATGATGTGTTTAAATTTCAACAAAATACTAACGACAATTATTGCGAAGTGGAGCCCCCAGTGTGATTGCCCCCATGCAAATATACTTTGATATCATTGATCTACATCCAAGGTTCATTATCGGGTGCTCGCGAGTACCCCGCTATGCTCTTGTATAGTTTGCTCTTTTTTAACTATTCTTAAAATCGCTATTCCTATGAACAGTTACTCAATTTCTCGGTTGTTTACATTTTTGAACGTATTAAAAACATCAGTGCTAACTTAGAGGCTGATTTGATTCTGTTTATGATCATTCCTATTCTTGTGAAAATATAGCGATGCCCGTTTGGTGTTCAAGAGAGTAAATTGGCACTCGCCACAACGAAATCTATACATTGATCTATGTTATTTTTATAATTATTTCATCGTCATTCTTTCAATTTCCATAAACTAATGAAGGTAACGATACCAAAATTAACATGTAACTTAAAGATTACTACGTAGATTTTTTAAGTAGGTATGCCAGGAAGTCATAATAAACAATTATGTTGAACGGTTGGTTAATCTTTTTGTAACGCCTAAATTCGGAAGGATACCTAAGGTGAAAAAAATAAATTTCCCCAATAACGAAATCACATTACCTAACATTTCAGCGAAATGTAAGGTAAATGAGTTCGCGTCGTTTAAGTAATAATCAACTCGATTAGTGGGGTCCTATGTTTCCGCAGTTATCTCAGGATTAATGCGCAACAAGAGTCGATTAAAATTATCATTTTATATAGGTAAAATTTTGGACCAGTGCGTATCCAAAAATCTCGTGTATTCAGACGAAATCCTTCCGTTTTAATTAAAATTTTTCCAAATTGCGACTAACAGAAAAAAATTTTATTAACATTTTTTTTGTGGGGAGAGGAAGGGGAGAAAGGGGGAGAGGCGAATCTCTTGATCGAAATCTAAGGATCCCGAGATCCGCGGAAAATCCGTGCCGTCGCATTTTACAAATCCATTTAAGGGGCTCGAACGGCGATTTAAGCAGGCGGGTTATTTATGGGGGGCGGCTCTCTCCCCCCCCCTCTCCTCCCCTGCCCATCCGCCAACGCCTCCCGCCTGAATCCCTCTCTCTTTGAAAGGTTTTCGATGTTTCGGACTGGAAAGCGGGCATTAATTAAAGCGCGGGAGCAGTTGCGATTTCCTCCGACCGCATCCAAGCGACGTCGCGGACCGCGGGGGTTTTTTTATTGGGCAGTTTATTCTGTTTTGTTTTTTGTTGGGGGAATATTGTGCAAGCAAGGTCCTGCTTTTAATATAATGGACTTGGAGGGAGAATCTATACCGATGTTGGATTCAGTAATCGGTTCGTTCAGTATATGTAAATCGTACGAAAGACATTTCTCCTTCCTCCATTCTGCCCAAAGAAGCAGTCGTCGTAGTCTGTCGCTCGGAAATTAGTTTGTTAAGCTGATGGACGTTGATTTGTCTCTCGCGTAATGGTATTACGTTACCGGATATTTGGATCCCGACGATTTTTTTTAAATTTAGAATCGGCCGGACCGTAAACATTTGTCCCAGTTTACGAATTCAATGAAATTTTTCATCTTTTTAAGTTCGTTTTTTGGCCGGGCATAAATGTTTTGAAGAGAGGTTTTTATTTTCTTGCTAATCCATTGTGTTTTCAAAAATCATAAAGCCTTGCTTGTTGGAGAAGTCGGAAGGAATTTGTTGTAACTGGCGGATTTGATAACGCGATTATTTTTGAGTGGAAATGAATATTTTCTTTGGCGTCTTTGTGATTATTTTTGTGTCCATGCTTCGGCTGGTTCATTCCAATTGTTTCGCATTTGCGTATCAACAATTTTAAAGTTTTTTACAATCGGCGTTAAAGAAAAATCCATTTTTTAGACGAATCTTGCAAACGTTTATTTGTAAATAAATTCCAATCCCGCTTCCAATCGCCCCTGTTACGTTTAAACAAAAGGTCTTTTAGGGAAAATGAAAAATAAAACGATCACTTAAAAAAACCAAGATCACGTTTAGTTAATATTAATTTGTCAAATATACCTAGGCAAAGTGATTCGTTCTCAATTTACCTTACGATTTAAAAGAAACAAACCATGAAAACGACGTGTAACAATTGATAGCCGTGTCATCCCTCGGTTCCCCACACCTACTTTTAACAGTATTCGAGAGCAAACGGAGATGCTATTTTTGGCACATCCATGCTCCCTCCTCCCCAAACAAGAGCGCCATCCCGAAGAATTCAAAAGTTTTCAGAAGGAGAAAGACCCCTCGAGGTTTTAAGAAGGGGGAAGGGGTGGTACGAGTAGGAAATAAAAAGAGAGCGAGAAAGAAGCAGCTAGAAGTGAAAAAAATATACCGGGGTATGTAGTATATGTAAAGAAAACGGAAAAAAGTAGTTGCATTTTTTTCGGAGGAAGAAGGGGGAGGTGGAGGTTATGGGGGAGACGGAACTTTGCGGAGACGGTATGGGGTGCCGGGTTGAGGGAGGGGTGGGGGCTTGAATATTCTTCCGAGTGCCGTGCATTGTGCGCCGGTTGTGTCTCTCTTCTGGGGGCAAGTCGAGAGATATGGGATATGGAAATTTTGGGACGGGAGAGGGCAGCGGTTTTTTCTCCCAAGATGGGGTGGAAAAGAAAGAGGAAGATGGAGGGGGAGGGGGTATATAGGGAAGAGATGGGGTGTTGGAGTGGATGTGAGAATGGTATGAAGAAGGGTGGAGAAGAGGATGATACCTTATACTCACCCTCTCTCTCTTTTCTTCGCCACTTTATTTCTATCCCACCCCTACCTTCCATCTCGAAGTGGGAATGCTCCAGAGTACCCTTATGCTTCACCCAGGCATAGCAAGTCCCTGACTGCAGTGTTGGTAAACCTGTTACCCACTATATGCATCGTCCATCTTAAACATAAAGAGAGTCGCACAATGCTTGTGCCAATAAATATGTATGAACGCGTGTGTGTTCGTTTGTGTCTGTGTTTGCGTTCTTAGGTGTTCTTATGCAGCGATTTTAACCAATAGTCTCATTTTGTGCGAGTTCTCTTCTCGGAAACTTTTTTGAATTTTCTTTTTGCTGTTTTCCCGCGCCACCACTTGTCTCACGATTCGGATTTTGCCTGCATTCTGTTATTTGAAGTTGTGTGGCGATTTTTCCCTTCTTACGCACTTATACAATAGCCGATACTCGTAATATGGCAGGGCATAATGACCTCGCCCTCAGTACGCCACGCCCTCAGGACGATACGCCCTGTGAGTACCAGCCTGATTTATATACCGTAGGTACCCCTCACCTTCCTAACATTCCTCTTTCCTTTCTTTATGTAAGAACAACAAAGAAGTAACCAATAAACGGTACCTAAAACACTCTTTTAAAAGGCTTGTCTGACGTTATTCCCCTCTCCCGCCGACGTCATGTGATCTACACTCTCGTGAGGAGGCGAGACGACAAGACAGCCCGCGCGCGAACGGGATAGTTTGATACATGAAAAGTCGGAGCTAAAGACGTTCATTTTGGTGCATATGATTACAAAACATATCAGCTTAATTTGGCGGAGAATTTGAGTCCAAGATATCGTGGTTCTGCTGCACATAAAAATGAAATTCTGTAACTCGATAATTCGACAACTTCAACGTTTTCTCCCTCCTTGCATTTCCTTCTTCACTTTTTGGACCTTCCTCAGTTTGATATCTTCGTGAGATATCAGGTTGTGAATCCTTGTGAGCCAGTTTATTGCTGTATTTGCGACAGCAAGAATCCTAGCCCAGCAATTTATAGCATAGGTTCCTATGGATTACCCGTTTTCCTTCTTTCTTTTGCGTACGTTTTTGCTGGTTGCCGATGAAATGGTGATGTTTCGTTGTTTATGTTTCATTACATTTAACAGGTTAGTTGAAATAAGTAAACATTTTACTGACGACATTTTTGGAATCAGTGAAAGTGTTAATTTTTAATGCGAGGCGACGATTATTTAAAACATCGGCTCCCTCAAATATTATGGATTGTACCATCGTGAAAAGTTTATTGCTGAAGGCATTTCATAATCCCGCCGAAATTGTAATATTTAAAGCGAATAAATAAACCGAACCAAAACGTATGTTATGATAGTGTAAAATGAGCATTCACCATTAAAGTGTATATTATTTTCATAAGCGAAGTTAAACATTCGTGCGGTTGGAAATTCGCATACGACCGAAGGGACGTATGTGAATGATTTTATCCTTTCTTTTACCTTGCCGTATACAAACTGTAGATAAACTATTGTGATCGTGATGAAATGCGAGTTCGAGATTTTGGTTTAGGTGCACCTGCAACTCCCTGTAGCATGTCGACTGTCTGCGGCTCCGGAAGCTAAACGGTTTAACAGAACCTGATGAAATTTCAAATTTAAATATCGTATTACTCGGAATGGAAACCTTGTTGAAATGAACCGTAACGTGCGACAATGTAGGGTATTTATTCTTGTAGAATTTTATAAAATGGCGATTTTCTCGCAAACGGCGGGAAGCATTTTGTTTAAAACACGTATAGTTATAGAGCCTGTTGTCATATATAATAGTACGTAGGCTACACGCAAGACTGGCCCGAATGGCGTGCGAGCCGGGCGGCTGTCCGAGGCGCCAAAGTTTTTGGGGCGCTATCATGATTATTTGTCTATGCATTACTTGCAAGTGAATAAATATTGGATACCGATTTATATCGGAGAACAGGTTAGAATCTTGATGGAATTCATTTTAATTTTTCGTTATCTATAATTTTTACAGTACGATGAATATATTAACATGAACTTTGTAAATATCTCAACAAAAATTAACAGAGGGGCTATCTCGCCCGGGGCGTCAAAATTCATCGGGCCGCTCCTGGCTACACGCCTCGGAAAATGTGTGTGTGTCTATGGTCCAGCGACATAAAAATGTCGATTTTTACGCCCAGCTGTCCAGACAAAACTTTTACCAGAGACATTCTATGAAATAGAATCCTATGGATGTAGGAAAGTTCGTTCGACGCACGTTTCACCGATTTCTTTTGTTTTCCTTTTTAATTAAGATTTGCTCTTATATTTACGTCCTTCTCTTTGTCTTTTCTCTTCTTTCTGTCTCTTTCTCTTTCTCCGTAATTCCTTCATTTCTCTCCATTTTTACAATAACTTCTCGTTTTTTCCCTTCTCTATTCAACATTCTCTCTTCACATCTTCTATACGTTATTCTTTTTAAAAGTCATTCTCTTCGCCCACTCTTCACTTCCATTACATCCTCTTGAGGCTTCGCGTCTTCTATATTTTTTCCTTCGCTCGTTTTCTTCTCTATTTCTTTTCTCATTTTCCTTTTATTCCTCTGTGTCCGCCATTTTTTCATAATATATTTTCCATTCCACCTCTCTCTCTCTGCCTGATTTTATTTCTTTTCCCAAAGAATCTCCAACTGAGATCATATAATGCTACGCAATATATTTTTCCTTCCACCGCATGATTTTATATTTTCGCTAAAATCTCCGTTGTGGGAGCCGTATAATTCTTTATGTTCCCCTTAAAAAGGTTTCATTCTCCGAGTAAATAGCTGACATTCGTCTTGATGTATTCTTTTTCTCTTTTGAAAGTGCCTTACGGCCCATCCGCATTCTTAAATTTACACATCCCTAGATTTGCACGGTTTCATTTAGCGCGATTTCGTTTTGCTCGGTTTTGCTCTTCACGGTTTCGCTTTATACATTTTCGGTTTATCGTGGTCTAGTATTCTAGTTAACTACCATGAATAGCATGGACATATTTACACTTCAGCGCGGTTTTAGAACTGGCTCCAAGCATTAAAAATTCCTAAAATCTTTCTCTTGGAGGTTATAATAAATAATAAAGGACACAATTATGAATGTAATATAATTAAATAGTTGCACGTTGAACTCAAGACGGCGCGTAAACATAATCTCATTCTCATGGGTAAATAAATGTCCGAGTTTGCACGGTTTCACTCTACACTGTCTCTTCCCCGCGAAGACATCTACCGTGTAAGACGGAGGATGGGTATATTCTACGCTTCTACTATTATTGCCCGGTCGTAAAGTTTATTCGTGCCGCCTCTTATTACATATCTTTGCCCTCTTTCGTTCATATGCATGCCAACATGGGCCTATATCGGACACTGGTCAGCTGTCATTTACGTGAGAATTTTGCGTCTATTATTTCTTTCGATAGACGGATGATTTTCCAGGGTATTGGATCTCGGCGTGGACAAGTGCACGTGCGCGTGCTTCAACACGCGCAAATTTCCTCTCTCTGCACATAACACGCTTGAGCGCTCTCAAATAAATTCGTCCTTGGTTCCAGTGGATTCACGTTCCCTGGGAAGGACGGAATGCGGCAGTTTCGCACTCTCATTAAATAGCGTACCAGGGTGGTGCATGTTGCGCGCCCAGGAAAATAGGTCGAGGCCAGTAGTCGAACCGCTACCGTCTACGCACCGAGTGTTCACCGCGGAATGCACTTATGTGCGTGTGCTTGTGAATTCAATCGGGGGTCTCGATTCATTCGGCGTTCTCGTTCTTTCTTATTTTGTTGTTACCTTTTACCTCCGTGATGTATTCGGCTTCCCATTTATCCGTCGCGGTATTGGATTATTTTCGAATAGTTTATTATTCAAGTTATGGTGAACGTGGCATTATTCACATGAGAGAGTTATAGTTTTATGGAATACAGCACGTAGGATCTTAGTGGCTTAAAAAAGATGTTTCATTTAATAAGAGAATTTTAGCTTATGAATACGTATGAATCTCAAGAATGATTTAGAGCAAAGGTAGCTGTCAATAGGGTTCCAACCAATCGCTGAATGGCAACGTTGCCACATTTGGTACAACCTCGATACCTACCTATTTCGGTCTCTTATCGTGCATCATTAGGCAACGCCGAACCTCTATTAAGGACCGAGCCCGAGTTTGGTTTCAGCCATTATAGTCCTCTTTGTAATACATCATGGTTATTATTTATTCCTGGAGCTTGCAGCAGAAATAATTAATCTTTTTCATAATATTAATACTTCGAAGTACTAGATTGTTTTCAAATGAATGGTTTCAATGAAGAATTATCGAGCTAGACCTTTGGCTTAAAAAATTCAGAATGAGAACTTAAGATTAAGCAAGAAGTCCAAACCAGAATTAATGCAGGCTGGTTTCCCAAAGTTGACGTCCTGAATTGATTACTTATATTGAGAGGAAAGGATTCAGTATGTGTTAGTCATTCCAAGGAATTCTCATACCATAAAAACCATATTTAATTCATAGTTTATCAATGATAGAGAAAAAATGGAAAACAAATTAATAGAGCATTTAAAATACTAAAAGCAATGTCAAAATCTTTTTCTGACATTATATTTTGCATGCATTTTTTAAATAAACGAATTTAATAAATTTTACTGTTTATACATTAATATGTCTGGATCAACTGTCCATTGCTAAAGAGTAGTCGAGCGGAAAAAATAACCCATTTGTTCACTTGCCTATGCTGGAGCCGAATTCGGTAATAATCGCCCCCATGTCACAAATCCGATAAAATGTGATGCGATATGTTTAATAAAAATTCAATAAAATACGATCAATTATCAAAATTCTGTGATAACAATTTAAAGATATTTTGAAGTATTAAAGAAAACATACCTGCACGATGGATTTGAGACTTAATATGTAAAATACCTATAGGAAAAAACGTTCCTTGAATCGAACCCGGGACTTCAATCCTCGCCAAATAAAATATAGCCCGGAGGTGGGTCCTGGCAGCACAAGCCTCATACCAAGTTTCATAAAAATCGGTCCATTGATGCAAAGTTGTTAGTAGTGGACAAACATACAGACGGGACCATTTCATAAGGTTATGTTTCCTTTGGAAATCTGATTAAAAATTTGAAAAATTAAGTAATTGTCATAGGTTATCTCCAAAGGTTTATTTTATTTGTCACAAATACTCCATTTTCAGTTTTTATTCTTAATTGCTTATCCTGGAATTATAATAACACGATAGAAGTAAATATTTTAACACAAGCCTCCGTCGATAGTATTGAACAAGATCTTTTTCCTCGATATGGAGACTATGGAAAATATGCATCATTATTTGATTATACCGAATTGGACAATTTTTCACAAGTTTTTAAAATGAATGGTGTACTCGAATTTTTATATAGTAAAATTTAATTCCTCTCCGGCGAACGGACGAAGGGAAATTCTTAACTAAAAGGCGTCAAAAAATCGTATAAAATATACGAGTAGCGTAATGGAAGAGCAATTCTCTCGGCGTTGCGGTAATAAAAAGAAGGCTTCAAAAATTCCAGAGCATGGCTTCCGTGTCGGCCACTCTTGGATCACTCGAATATCAAAGATTCCTAAGCGTCGCCCGCAGAATTTTCTAAAGAGATCTCCGTAATGCCGGAAAAAAGCGCGCAAGACGATATATCTATTACGTTCATCAGGGCGATGAACGTAATAGACGCAATACATATTCGTTGCCAAAGAATTCTCGGCGGAAAATTTGATCAGCCTAGGACAAAGATTTCTATTTTAGCTAGATAAATGTTTTTTTAAACTTCAACGAAGTATAATATATAAATATATATACATATGTTGATATTTGTTTGTTCATGATTGTCCCCTTCAATGATTCACCTTCATTCTACCGATTTTTTACAGGTTATTAGCGGCTATTTTGATGACGATTTAATTTATTATCCCATAAAATGTCCATAATGCGTAATCGCTATCGTAATCTTAGTCCACACCCATTTTTACAGGGAGGATTTATTTGCACCACAAGCCCAACTATTTCAACATAAAGTTATCTTTATTTCAGCGAATGTTTAGCAATCCGCAATAATTTTAGCTATCTCTCCAAAGATGTGCAGCATAATCAAAGACTTCGCCTTTGTTTCCCAGTAGAATAATTCATGCAGGCTGTTCAGTTTAAAGGTCCAGAGGATGCGGTGTAGAATGCAACATTTGGTTACTTTTTTTACTCCCGAGAGATGTTATGAAACTTTTTTGAAAATCTGAACAATAAGTCGCCATTTTGACGAAGAGATTAGTGTTAAAAAATCCTTAGCGCCATCGGTTTCAGTAAATTCCCCTTCAACGGATAAAAACATGAGGTACGAGGATCAGGGCGAAGTGATTTACGCCTCTTAGTTTCTTCATTATGCCGGGAAAAATTTATGCCCGGCAGTAAAATATCCGCCGCAGCGGCATAATTGGCTTTTTAGTAGGCAAGGAACATTTTATATTGCCGGCCAAACTGTTGGTTCCATTTCATCATTTTGATTATATCCAATAAATAAAGAGGTAGGGATCTGGGTTTTTTTAAATTAAGATCCATAATTTTTCTCTGGGGGTTGAGAGATCGAGGGAAACACATGCTAAGTATTTGTAATTCCACTATTTTTTGGCGAAATCTGTTGGACAGAAAAAAGTCGCATTTTCGTATTTGATTTACCGTTCTGTAGAAGTTACTTCCTGAAATTGTTTAAATATATAATTGTTTTTATTTTTAAGAACACAGGGGATCCTCCCTACATCATCATTTCATATATGTTTTCGATAACTTCGAAAATTTTTGTCAAGAAACATACAACAAATAAGCCTCCGCTCGCATCGTGGATTACAGTGCCATGCGTCAAAACAAGCGTCGCCAGCTGATCGCGTAAAGTCGAGAAAACAATGACGAATATTTCAGTATCAAATAAATGATCTTGTGATTTTTTGAGTAAATATGGTAAAATACAATTAAAATAAAATCATGCCAATTCGAGAATGTAAAACAACATTTTCTCCTAGGACTTGGCCGTTGTGAAGAACGTAGAAGAAATTGGGAATCATGAGTAAAATTTTTACTTTACCGGGAATCGAACTTTCCGAGCGAATTGTCTACCACCGAACTTCCGTGATAGATTTATTCTCCTATTTTATAATGTGGTTGGGATATTGTTCGATTCCCGTTTATGGCAGAAATTTTCCTGATTTTGAATATCTCCCATATTTCAGCTAATCCTTATCGTATTGGAATCTATGATGCACTCTTTCCACCATTGAGAGGAATTGTTAAGTATATTTTATTTTCCATTGTATTGCTTACATTTGGAATCTACTAGCTTCGTTTCCTCTTGAATTTAGTTTCCTTTTGAGGTACCCATCTTGCATCATTATTTATTTCGTACTCAACACACAGACATATTTTATTTGACTCGATGCGTTTTTCGGCTTCAAATTTGAATTTTTGGTTTCTATTTTGGAAGAGTGAGTGTAGTCGCATAGACTTTTCATGCAAGTTACGTTTCAATCATCCGTACGTTACACTATGTCACAATTACATTATTTATTTATTTTTGCTAGTTTATAAAGAGTCGTTGCCGGACTTTAGAAACAAGGGTAATAATTTTAACAAAAAAGATCAAGCAAAATCGTGCTTTCGACAGGATTAGAACCCGTGTCCATAATATTGGAACCCTCTACCCAACACTTTACCAAGGCCGGCACCTAATTATATATATGGCAGTCCAAAAGTACTTCAATAAATTTATCGTAGAATAAATAATTAACCATGCATTGCAGATAATTCGACATACCAACTCAAAGGGTTATTAAAAATATCAGTACACTTTAGAGTACTGATTCCCAAACATTTTGTAGGTGCGGCACCCTTTCAAAAACACAGAATTTCGCGACGCCCCAGGTTTGAAGGGAAATTTTATATTTTTACAGGCGGGTATTACTACCTCTGGACCCTATTAGTTTGTACTGCACTATAATAAATTTCTAAAAAGACGCATAATTGCGCGAATGACCTATCAACACTACCGAATCGTTTTTTTTATTTATCTAACAAAGTTTTTGCGCCGCTCCTAAAAATTAGTTGCGGCATCCCAGTGTATCGCGGAAACCAGTTTGGACAACATCGCTTTGTGATTAGCATGACGAATGCGACAAACCATGTCTCTCTGCTGTGCAAAGCTATTTTTTTTAAACTTAACGTTCAGTTTTTTCGAGGGATTTTGGACCACCCTGTGCATTTTCATTTCATACGTTTCGGGTTTTTATTTTAAGAAACATGGAACACGGGCGAATAAAACTCCGGCGTATTTCAACCGGGGAAAACATATCTATATCGCATTAACCGTTCGCAGTCGATTTGAAAAGTTGCGCGGAGCGACGCGTCGGAGAAAGGGCCAGATGTCAGCCGAAGAGAGCAGCACACGGGATGCCACGGAGCGAATGAGATGTTGCCTGCGCGGGAGAAGTGTCGATAAGAAGAAAGACTGCCGAGGAGGATCGAATGAAATTCGTCCGTGCGTGTGTCTGTGTGTTCGCGCGATGTTGGCGGAGATAAGGGAGGATGGAAGTCTTAATGTTTTTTCATCCTCTCTCGACTGTCTTCAGTCAAGAGACAGGTATGATCGATGCACGCGTGGGAGCGAAAAAAACGCGGCGTCAGGTCTCGATGCTCTCACGTTAGGTAGATATCGCGGATGAAAATAAAGGGGAAAAAAGCTTTCAAGGTTCGTCGCTTTCTAATAGTTCAGATCGCGTATGCAGATGAAAGTTTTGCGATAAAAATTTTTATTCAGAATAGTATGCCCTCCTATAGCGCGGATTTGCTACAGCGCGGTCTGTATTTTAATGCGAAAGACTCGTACAACGCGTATTACGACTCGCATTAACGAGGTCCAGTCAGAATTTGGATATCTGAATTCCAGCTTACAGAATGGTGAAGAGACGTGTCGGAAAGCCTGAGTGCTTTCTTTATAATTTTAGATAACCCGCAACAACACTATTTTTATATATGTGCATAAATGAGAGATTTGTGTGCTTTAATACTGGAATAGGGTGCCTGAAAGAGTATGGAACGCAAACCAACTTTCACTATGTAAATCCAGGTTCACATAACACTTGACTCGATTCTTCCTCAAAACGCATCCCCCGTGTTTAGGAGGGCCAGTTGCGTTTACGAGTTCCTGCTGTGGCGATTACTCTTTTAAATTGAGTAATGATAACGTATGTTGTCGTCATTATTAGTTACACAAAGAATCAATTGATAATGGTGATGATGTACAGGAAAAAGAGCGCTTCCAAAATTTGTGATATCAATTATTATAGATATACAACCTTGTTCTGTTCATCTTTGAAAGGATGCCGTGCCTACAAAATTATTGGGCTGCACCGGTCTAGAATCTTTATGGACTATCCTCCGCAGTAAACATGACGTATTCGGTAACCAGATAAGAACGAACTGCTTACTGACATGAAAATATCTTCCGAGAAAACATCTTGTAGTATATATGGCAAAAAAGGACTACGTAGAAGGACTGCATGTCTTGTCTATTGAAGCAACGACTTCGCACAAAGAATTTCAGCACTGCGCATTAGTTTTGAAATTTTAGGATAGTAGTTCTGGGTTTCAGAATATTCCTCCGTAAAAATAAAGATAAGTAAAGACGTATTAAAACTTTGAATTTATAAAACTATAAAGAGAGCATTTCTTGAGTTTTTTCGTATATATAATTTTGAATAAAAACAGTGTAATTTGAACTGAGGTTTAATCATCCGTATTAATGCGCGTTAAACTATTGCACATTTTTATTTGGTTTTAAATGACCAATTCTTACAAAAGTTAAAGCTAGCAGATCGGTAATCGTTTAGCTGAGAGTAAAAATCCATTAAAATAATTTATATTCTTTAATCCGGTCCCAGAGTTATCTAAAATATCAAATTCTCACTGCGATTACCAAGATATTTATAGTACCACCAAAAAGAATCGCCACGTTAAAAATCGTAATGGCGAGAAGAGAGACAATGGTCCACCCGGGTATATACCTCGGTTACGCAAAAATCCCGTTGATTAAGCGACGATTAGAACATCGCGGTGACAGGTCGGGAGAGTGTAGGAGGAAGAGTAAAGGGGGGAAGGTGTATAAGGGATACTTATGGACACATCACATATTCATGAGAGAGGGTGGACGCACGCAGCGCGAGCCATTGAGATATGAGGAGCGAACTCAAGGAGGTTGAAAATGACGGATAGGGCGTAGGGAAAGATGGACGGGGGAGATATAAAGGCGCAAGGAGTGAGCGGAAAGGTGTTCTCCACCTGGAGAGGAAGGAGGAGAAGGAGGGGATTTTTTCCCGGGAGAAATAAATATGCGTGTCTCCCTTCTAGCTCTGAGCTGTGCAAAAAATCGTCTGAGAGGGACTGAAAGAGACTGAGAGAGAAAAGGGAATAGGGAGATGGAATGAGAGACGTATCTATAGGAATAAAAATGGAGGGAGGGCGAGGGAGGGTGATAAAGGAGGTTAAACAAGGGAAGGAACGAAGGGAGAGATGGAGATATGCGGCAAATTCCCGATATGCCGGATACCACGGGACGGAGTCTATTCCGATCATCCGTTTGATTGGTATACACACACAACCATCTCTCGCTTTGCATTATCTCTGTGCACGTTTTTGGTTTAGCATGGTCTTCTTTTTAAAGAAATACCTGGAATTGAACGGCCATCAATTTCACTTTAGAATGGTTGCGGAACAGTCTCCAAGCATTAAAAATCATTAAATGATTTACTTAGATTCATAATTAGTAATAAAGAAAATCTAATTTAATTTTATTGTATAAAGTTACTTTATTGACCAAGTAATACCTTGAAGTCAATTCAGACCAGGAGGAAAAGGGGTCCAGCGGCCTATTTTATTCATTCAGTCTTAAGAAGCAGTTATATTGGACGAGCCTTAGTCCTCTTCCGAAGTATAATGTTTTGCTATTTGCCCAGCGAGGTTAGAGTCACACCAACTGGCTGGCGATTTTTAAGGGCGAAGCGAAGTTTAGACTAAAAAAGTATCAATTTCGTGAGATAACATTGGATCGCCCACCTGCTCCTAAATTAATATATTTTTCTTTCACAGTGAACTGTTTGGCTATCAAATTTCACGCGACAGAGCTTCGACTACCATACGAAACATCATGCTCAGTTTCCTCCAAATTCTACAGAACGAAATTCATTACTCTGTAACGAGATTGGAAAATTATCTCATTTCGGATCGACCGCAAGGAGCGGAAACAAGAGCGTCGAGAGACTGAAAAAAATCGTTGAAGTCCTCCTATCATGGTATGAGTTGCTATTTATCAAGTATACGACCAAGAAATACCCATATTTGAGTGTGGTGAATCGTTTTGCCTCGATCGCTCGACGATTAGAGTGGCAAGGGGAATACTGGGTTCGATTTCGGGTTATTACTTTTTTATCAGTTATATTCTCTAATGCATGTAAAATTCGAATAAAGTTATACCCTGACAACCCGTATTGATAATAGGAAAATCTAGATGACGCAAAGGGCTTCATTTAAAGGTAAAATATTTGTAAACGTCTGTTAAGGAATGCGCAAATTTATTTATTCAATAAACGAGCCGCCGCATTCATTCGAATGAAGACAGTTTATGCAGAAAATGTTAATGATGTTAATAGTGTTTCGTGTGCCATACAATATACGTAAGAAACGCAATATAATCGAGCTCTTTCTGTGTTGGCATTATAGTCTAACCAAAAATAATTGAATAGAATATCAAAGGAGTCAGAAATCTTGTACGTAGAGGATGGAGGTCTGATTGCCAAATGTTCCAAATTAACACTTGTTCGCTAGGTTGATCAGCAAACGGGTAATTGGGGTGTTACTCTACTTTCCATTCTTAATAGGAGATAAAGATGGAGAAAGAGGTGAAAAGAATAAAAGAAGAGATTGGGAAGGAATGGATAGAATGAAGGAGGAACCTATCAGCAGGACGGTTGGTCAAGGATAGAAAACGAGGGCAGGGAAGTAGAGAGAGAGAGATGGAGAGTTTTGTAGAAAGGGTGAACGAGGGAGATGAAGGACTATATAGAGGTAAGGGAGATGGCGAGAAGGTGAGAAGGAGGTGGACAAGAGGATATAACTGGAAGAAGGGGGAAGAAGAGAATCGGTGAGAAGGAGCAAGAGTATGGAGTGTGGGCACAAGAGGGAAGGAGATGTCGAGAGAACGGAGCAGAGGGAGAGAGAGTGATGGAGTGAGAGAGGAAGGGAAAGAGTGAGGTGGAGGAGGGCCTATAAGCGAGATAGAGAAAGAGAGATGGAACGAAAATACTGTTAGAAATTTCACCACCTGCACGGCCGTTGATAAATGGGTCGCGTTGTCGCGGGTTTTGAGCCCCACCCATTACCTTCCACTCCTCCGGAACCCTTGCCTCACACTCCCACAAGCTTCTCATTCCCTCCTCGTGGGAAAAAACACTTTTTCCGCCCTAAAGGTAATCCCACTTCCCTTTAGTTCGTCTCCCGCCCTCCGGGAGGGCGCACTACTCCGCCATGCATAAAAGCGTAATCTGTGAATGGGAATAAATGGCAGCACTGAAGTGGTCCGATGGCCTGCTTTCGATCAAAACGCCTAGGCTCTCCCTCACTCTTGAGGTGCGTTCTCTTTCTATCTCCATATCTCCCTCCACTTCCATCCCTCACTCTCTCTCTCCCTCCTGTCAGAGAAAGTATATTCTTTCCATTTCTCCGAGTAACACGGAGAGGTTTATGGGGCGGGGAAAAAAGGGGCGCTGAAGGTTTCACGATGTGATTTCTACATATCCATCCTGTCTCGTTTGTGTCTCTTTTGCGGTGAGTTTTCCACCTTGTCGTAATTGATAAGTTGTTTTAGCTTGAAAGGGTAAGCAACGCCCAGTAGTGCAGGCTTCCTATCATTCCTGCTTTACGTATCTCGGAACACGTGGCAAAAAGGTGTCAGATGCGAGATTTTAGCCTATGTTAGGCATAGAAGATAATTGTTTTTGCTCGTAGCTGAGGTTGCGGACTGTATGTCTGTTAATCAGAGCCTGATTCGTCATTCCTTCTGAGAATTAATTTTGAAAGAAATTTCTCTTTTTTTTAGAATTGACGATCTCGCCTTATTGCTGGAATCATGTTGTTATACGCTACTGGCGGCGAATCACCACTGACGACGGCTGCATAAATAAGTATCGGTTTTACCTAACCATTTTATGGACAGTGGAGAGATATTTTTTCAAGGCCAGTCGTTTACGTTCTTATTTTTCTAAATAACCAAAAAAATACGCTATATAAAAGACTGAATCTAAGCAAGGGAGAGAAAATTAATGATTTCCATAAACTCATAATAACGAAAAAGTTTCCCCGCTATTTTAATTTTGAAAAGCAATAAATTGAGTCGGTTCATCTGAATCGTCATCAGAGTGTGCGATTTGTATATAAATCTAAACTAACTTAAAAATGAAAGTTCAGTAATTCCTGCGCCGATTTCTATGTTTCTTTAAATGAGTTAAGTCCAGTCTATTTTATCAAACACACGGACTTCAATAAGAAATAATTTTTAGAACTTCTGGTCCAAAAAATCGTACTTTTGAGTTATCAGTAGGTTACCGCCACCCTCATAAAGTGTTAACTTGATAACGGGTATCACCCGTTCAAGACAGGGATGTAGATGCCTGCGTTTATGTAAATGAAAATTTGTAATCATGAGATCGTGGATCAGGTATTCTTGGAAAATAGGAAATCTTAGATACTTATGTCGTGGATTCCTTTTCGGACAAAAATCACTCGGATTGAAACGCCGCCAATCGAAACTTAATTTCATTTATACTTAGAGATATACATGGAACAGGGTTTTTTGAAGCACGGGCCTGGGCACAGAATTGGGCCAAGAAACATTCGAAATAGGCCACTTTATGCCGAGTCATTCTAAGTACTTTTGCTGCACCAGATCCTTTGAGGCGGTTGCCCGCCATGTAATTGTAAAATTGGGATTTATAGAGAAGGTTAAGCAGCTATTATCAGCAAAATTAACTATGAATTCAATATATAGTAATTTTCTTGCGTTTTTGCGTCTCTTAAAAAAAGCGGGGGAGTCGTCGGGGCCTAAATATGCGCGGGGTGGAGGAGGAGAAGGATAGGGTCATGACTGTCAGCCTCACAGCTAAAGGTTTTTGGTCGGTTTCTTGGGTTTGTCATTAAAAAAATAACCGCGAGACGTCCTGGATAACAGTTTTTTTGTTCTGAAACAAATGACTTGACGTACAGGGAAGCTCGTTCCCTAATACCGTATTTACTTGTGTAATCCTCGTACTTTTTTCCTCACAAGTTTCCGACAGAAAAGATCGTGTGCGAGGATTTTGCCAGGATCCACAGGGATTTGCCCTACGCTAATATGGCGCCATTTTCACGATACGGTTGCCCATTTTATCGGAAAAACTGCACTGGTTGAGTATATACTGTATAAGTGGCACAAAATACACATTTTCCACTATTTACTTCACTTAAAATATTGTAATTTTCAGCTACTTTAAAAACAATACGCGCCGTAAAAATATCGCGATGAACATTGAAGAAACATCCTATGGCAAACGTCAACTATATTGTAGAGAATGGCTTCCGACATTTTATGTTGTCCAGATATAAAGAGGGAAATGATGCTATTCAAACAGTTTTCTAACGTACGTTGAAATCGAACTTTGTGAATTACTGACCTGCAGCCATCTTTCCCAGATTTACTTATTTCTCCAAATTTCTTCCTAATTAATATTTATTGAAGTTTTACAAGTGGAAGTGGAAAACAAGCATTACACCAGGATTATAATTTTTGCATTTTTCACATTTAAAAAGTTGTGTGCAAGATTTAAACCAGGGCGAAGAATAATGCAGGTAAATATATTATATTAGGGACGTTATATCGAAACAACGTGGATCGGGACGACGTAAATCGGGGACCTCATTGCGACAAACCTCTTTTAGTGTCTGCAGAAATTGTTTCTTTTGCACAACAAGTTATTACGATTTAATTCCATACACGTTTCAGTTTTCCTGTATCAAATAGCCGAATAAAAAATGCATTCATCTAGTCCTCGGAAAGCATTCCCAAAGTGCTAGATGTCATGGTACGAGATCAGTTAAAGTGGAAACTACTCAAAGCAGAACGGAAAACCTAAAAGCGTGTCTAAACAGAATTCTGCATCAAAGGACGCGATGACGTATTTAATTATGCAGCTTTGTGTTTTGTATAACTCTCTCGTTAAACGTAATGAGAGAATATTAAGCGGATATCGCAGAAGTTGCGATGCACAATCAAGATTACATATTTTCTGTATTAGGACACTGAATAAATTTTAAGTCATTCCTTACTTTTCTAAAAAGGCAGCGTCGGAAGGCATTGTTGATCGCGACCATACCGGTCTTTGAGACGCAAAGGAAGATATAGCAATTTGTCGAGTCGATCCCAGAAATTCTCTCGCTAAAATCCTTACATAATAATTCTCGATTTTCCGTCCGTCTGTCTGTCTGTCCATCTATCTGTCTGTCCCAGTAGTTTTGGGCATTTTGCAATGGAATTAAGAGCTGAAACTTTCCCAATCGTTAATCCCCCATGGGTTGGTCCCTAGAAAAATCAAACATCCCGGAAAAAGTCCCGGATTCGACTTCGGGAGGCGATTATATTTTTCCATAAGTTTACACGGGATTTTCGAGTTTTCAAGGTGTAAGGTTTATTTCATTCAATCATTAAAATATGTAAATATGGACCGACGGCTAAAACAATAAATTATCTTATTCTTGCAACGCTTAGATGTTACACGAAAGAATTTGTCAGAAACGCATTTCTTTTCGAAATTTTATAACTTTTTCGTACTCTTTCGGGTGTTGTCAAGGCGGCTCACATTGTTGCCTCTGATTGAATTAGCGTCTATTAAGCCTTCAAATAGACAAAATAATTGCGTTATTCGCTTTGCGAGTTTTATGAAACAGAAATTATTGTTGTAGCAACGTCAAACGTAATAGATAGCAACGTCAATGATTTCAGATAACCTATAAAGCTCATTTGTATTGATTTGTATTTAAAGTAGCAGCCTTTAACCCTTTGCACTCATTTTTTCATATGGTGATTTTCATTTTCATGTTAATTCTTACATTTTAACTTATTTTATTTTCATCTTCTAAACTATTGGAATCCGAGGTGTTTTAAGTATCACCCATCAGACAGCTATACGTCGCCTTTTCCAGAGTTACACGTTTAGAAGACATCAGAGCGAAGATCTTAGAAAGTTATGGACAATGAAAGATGAGAGATGGTCGTTTCTACACAAGAAATATTGTTTATAAAGAAATACTACGAGATTTTTTGGAACATATTATATGAATCTGTAAAATCTTTTTCGAATATTTGTTTGTATTTTAATTTTACCAACTACTTCTTACTATCGGAATTACCCGTTGCATATATCAACAGTAAAGTCTGTGTGTCTATATATAAGTTTTTAACACACACACCCCTCAGAAGTTAAATTTAAATCACACTACAAAGTCCCGTTGATGATTAACGGGTAATTTTTCTAGTAATCTAACTATTTCTCTTGACGGAAGAACTTCCAAAGTGGAGTAAAACACACGGAGATGTTATTCAGTTCATATACGAATCGCTCTCGAGGAAAAAAACCAAAATTATGAAACTTTCGCGTTTTTATTTTATGAATTTCAACCACTTTGAATATGGAGGTCGTCGGCGTTCAAATTACCGTAGATGTCGTATCGAGTTCCCGGGTCATCAGCATTCCAGCAATGATGCAAAAGAGTTTGCGAATACAGAAAAAAATTGATATATCTTCTCGTTTCCTTTTTAACGATGGCCTCGCTTGACGTGAAAATAAATATACGTAGTTTTTTCTTCTCGCCTTCAAAACTTGAAAATTATTTGCCGGAAATCACCTCAGGGGAGGTTGGGAGCAGTGTGCGTTTTTCCTTCTCGCAGCGCATATCCGTTCGTTATCTTCGCCTCAAAGTTTAATACTTTTTTCTTCAAGCGAAACTTGAAAGTATTTCAATTCCTCCTTCGCGAAAAATTTTTAATAAAATATTACTTAAACTGTTGACAGTTGTGGCTAATCTAAGATTCGCTCTTTTCTTTTTTTAATATATCTCTGACGTCATTATGCAGTTTCAGGGGAATAACTTTTCGCGGAGCAATTTTCTCCGAAACTCCGGCGCAGAAGTTTGCTTCTCACATACTTAATGATTTTTTCTTCCTCTTCTTTCTCTTATTGCTGTAACTTGCAAAACTCTATATAAGGGAGAATAGAGTTGATGATATTCCATTTCCTGCAATTTCGGAATTTGTTTCTTCGTTCCTTCCAGAGAGAAAAAAAAAAGATGGATAGAACCGGTCGTATTGCGCTCGAGAGCGGTTTAAATGTTTTAGCAAAGAGGAAAGAGAAAGAGAGGGAGGAAATAGACTTCTCTATACTAGACAAGAAGGATTGTCTCCCGATTGCATAATGTAATAAATGAAAGTCGACTAATTTTTATTTATTTTTTCGAAACGAAGTTCTTTCTCGCTCTTCTATCCCCCGGGCGATAAAATGAATCTTTTAAAAAGTTTCTTGTGCGTGTTGTACTTTTGAAATACTCTCCATTGGAAATTATAGAGGTTTATTAATTATAAACCGTATCGTCCAAACTTCACCTCGTTCTTTTTGTTAGTACCCGAATAAAAATTTAATAGATTATCGCTACTTTTTCTCAATCAGAGAAAAAGCTGTCTTTTTTTAGCAAATGTCAGTTTAACTTGTAGCTTGATAATTTTCTGATATCATAGTATATTTAAAATAGAGAGATTGCAAATATCTAATAACTTTGAAAAAGTTTTTAAAATGTTACGAAAATTAATTGTATAAAAATATGATTTTTCAACATGAATTCCCCATGGAAAATTTGTAACTTGGTGCGATGAAAATTAAAGATTGGAAATCGCCGCGAGAAAGAATTTGCACGTCAAATTCGTCTGGATATTTTATATATTTTACGAGACTTTCATTTACTTTTCGTTGGGTTGTGCGTTTTATTATGATCGCTCGTTTTTCAAATAAGGAGAGATAAAGAGAGAGAGAGAGAGAGAGAGAGAGAGAGAGAGAGAGAAAGGGGAGTGAGAGAGAGAGAGAGAAAGGGGAGTGAGAGAGAGAGTTGAGTTAAGGGAGAAAGGCAATACGTTGGTTATTTGTCGTCCCCGTAAACAAAGAAACCGTGACAGCTTCGAGGCGAGCCCTGCGAAGAGGATTTGGCAGTGATTGATCGATCTTGAATGATTGCACGAAACAAAAGTTTTTTTTCATCTGGCTTCGCCGAAAAGGTCACGCCACAAGCCGAGATAAGTGGTAATCAAACAAAGGTCTCTCTAGAAAACCACTCCCACCGTCGAAAGAGGTGTGAATTTCAGTGGCTCCCGAGTTTTTAAATTCCATTAAAGAACTTCCCCTTCTTTTAAAGCAATTTCTCACTTTCGGATCGCAGCCAAGGAACAAATTAGGGCGACGTTATCGTCAAGCTCGCGAAGTAAGTTCTTATTTAATAGCCTGAAATTATGGAGAAATTTCATTGCGTTACCTTTAGTGTAAATGATCGCTCCAAAGTATAATCACGTTATGATAACTTCGTTGCGCTGAAAAATCATTTTTAGGAATATTGTGCTTCCTCAAATAAAAATGTCGATTAATTATTTAAGCAAAGTTTTATAACATTTTTTATAGCGATATTATTGTAATTTCGCGTCAACAAAGGTAATCAGGTATTTGAACTAAAAGAATAACAAATAAAACTTCTAAAGATGCATTTACAGTGTGGGATTTGCAGTTGGTATGGGAAGTCGGCTGATGCTCTGATAACTTTGCCAGTGGTAAAATGTGGTCATAACGTTCTTCGTCATAACGAGATTTTAATGTGGCATTATTATCAAGGTGGCTAGCTAGTTTGATCTCGTATATTTCTGACAAAAACTGTTTCAAGAAGAGAAGCACGAATTTTATTTAAGTTTCTCATACTGATTTGAATTCGTGCTTTTATTAAATGATTGCACTTGAACAAAACTCACGGTGATATTTTTCTTATTTTTTTTGTTTTAACGTAGCCTAATTAAAGTCAATTTAAAATATCAACTGTTATTTTTCCAACCACCTCAGAGACTTTTTCTTTATTCATCATTTCAAAAACTTCTGTTTCCTTTAAATTACTCCGTTATGTCTAATCCGTTTAATTTTCCCAGCTTGAACTATTCAATTCGGCAGTTATAGCCATATAATAATTGGATCGGATGAAATATGTATTACTGACATAAGCATTAGATTAGACAAAATATTGACCACTATATCGAGACATAGAAATTAAAAATATGTTTGGACGTTGTGGTAATATTGATCTGATCATCAAATATATTTCTTCGAAACATTGTGTAGAAAAACCTGTCATTTCAATTTTCCTCCAATCCATTCCTTTTCGATTATGGTATGTCTTCTGTTTTTTTTATTTGATCTTTTTACATAATAAAACTGAATTTCAGAATAAGCACTTATATATCAAAAACTGTAAAATTTAGTACTTGCCTTTGGTATCTCTAAAAGCCATAGCAAAGTTTCATAAAGCTGATTTGATTTTCTCCGAGTATAGACCCTAATTTATTTGGCATTTCTATCGACGGTATTCTGCGTAATTTAATTTATCCGATACATTAAACAGATGAAGAGAAAAGTGGGTACATTTGAGGAATTTATTTCATCCAATGATGGAACCCGAAATTCTCTATGATGAGGGTAATTAAAGGCATTTTTATGTAAAGTAGTGGGTCTAACCGGCGAAGGCCTTATTTACTAGCATCATTTTCATCGCATTCAGTATTAAAACATGATATGTTCCCCGCGAGTAAAATACAAATATTTTGCAAACAAGTTATTTGGAGGAAATATTTTTCATATAAAAAAGCCAAGTACACTATCTAAGTAATGTCTTTGAATCTTAATTTTCTGGAAAATTATTGTAAATATTAGTCCTAACGTATAGACGAAGTCTACTACATATTTGTATTTGTATACTTACGTTTTGCGTTAGATATATTCTCGAGTTAAAATTTCATTCCATAGAAAATGCGTACTCACTGGGCCAAGGGAGTTTATGAAGCCCTCGTCTCCCTCTTTTACCCTCCTCTTTTACCCACCTCTTTTACCCACCTCTTTTCTTTATGGTCTTTCTATCTGATATTCCCCACATGTTGTGTAACTATCATTAAATTTCAACATCAATCATCCGTTTTAAGCGATAAATAGTTTTGAGATATTTTATGACACCGGAGTAAAAAGGCTTGTCACCTACATATTTTAAATCCTACCTAAAAATGTACACATAAAATTAGTTGATTTATAACCTTCTAGACAAAAAGATTATGAAAAAATATTTCCATTTTTTTGAGTTTCACGAATTCTGGATAAAGATCGTAGGAAGATTAACGTAACTTTTCGAAACGCACTTTGTTTTTTATCTAACTGGCCCATAAAATGAGGTTCGCAAAATTCCGCCCCACTTACGGAGGCAGGAAGAACCGTAAAACCCTGTATCGTAAAAATCATTTGCTCTCGGAGAGGTAACACGCCCACGGAACGCCACTGCAGGACTATAACACCTATTCCTTCCATCTACGCCTACGCGATAATGGCCACGCGATAAAAACTGCTAAAAAACACGTTTTTACCCCTCCTCTTCTCGAACGAGTGACGGGCGCATAAAAGGATGGTAGCCAAACAAGAAACGATCGCGAGGAGGAAGAGGAAGAATAAAAAAATGTTTGAAGCTCGTACGAGCGATTTCGCCCTCGGATATTACAGATAGAGGCATTCCTTTATGCAAACAAGAGAGGACTAGTGGTGGTAGTAACTTTGCGCTCCTCCCAATTGGAATTTGCATCTCTTTCCTCCTTCCAAACCCTTTTTCAGCTCTTGACGCCATTCTGGACAGTTTGCGGTGGTGAGAGGATAGGATACAGGGAGGAGAAGAGATGGCTTTTGAAAAGTGTACGACAGTTTTTTTTTTTAATTCTGAAGAGAGAAAGCAAAAGGGAGACGGGAAGAAAAAGGACGGGGATAGAGGAAAAGAAGGGAGGAGAAGAAATGGGGAGAAAGACTAAATTTGAGGAGAGTTTAACACGTTAGCAGTACCTTGCAGACGCTTCAGTTAGAGTTTCATGTCATTTTGGATTAATTCCATGTGCAAATAATGCCTAATTTTAAAGACATACATGTGTCATTGACAGTGGCACATAACTTATAATTTTGCTCGATGATGTAAATAATGCCACATTTCTATAAAACACTTGGATTAATTGATATTAATACGTATATAAGATAATATATAATCTTTATTTCCTCATGCTTTAGTGTCTCAAATCCGACTTTCACGTTTACTGCTATTTCCATCCTGCCTCAGTAGCGGTTGTTCGTACACGTGTACGAACTCTTATTCTCTTTACCCAAACCTAAATTTTTGAGTCAACAGAAAAATAAACAAATTCCAATTGCGTCCTAATTCATTGAAATGGCCTTATGATAGGATAACGGGGATTAATTAATAATAATCATTGGACCTATTTTAATGTTATATAATAAAAAATATATACCGTTGAAGATTGCACTGCTCCGAAGGTAAACGATATATAGATGCAGAATTTAAGCAAAAAAATGTAATTTTGTCCGAATGAAAAATAATAATCCGTGCTGTCACCATTTTATTACTGTTGCAATCCGTTATGGACTTGAGTCAGTGAGTTCTTGAAGAACCTCACTGGTTATGTCGTGACTCGATACGCACGCCACTTTATGCTTATATTTGGTGATGGAGGAGATAGTAACTTCAACTATGGAAAATTTCATATGGTGTGAGAAACTTTTGCATGTGCGTGTAGCGGATGATTGAAGAGATAGGGTGAAAAGAGGAAAGCGGAAGAGAAAAATAATTATGATAGGCTAGAGATGAAGAGACAATGGAATGAATAGAGAGTAATGGAAAGAGGTACGATGACGAGGGTAGAGAGAAAGAAAAATACCTTTATTTCGGCAAGGAAGAAGCTACTTAAATAGCTCCGTTTCACACCTAAATATTTCAATTTATTTATACATTTACAGTGTGATTTATTACAAACTTTACAATTGCATTGACCTTTGCAAATGTTGTACACATGTAAAATAATCAAAAAAGTATATACACTCGTAATGTCAGAAATTTGATGAATTTACGACATATATATATATATATATTATATACATATATATTATATACATATATATATATATATATATATATATATATATATATATATATATATATATATATATGTATATAATTTCCAGTATGACTCGATAGCGTTAACACTTACAATAAAGATATCGATTACAAAAGTAGATTTCGTTTGAAGCGCAAAAAAAATAAATATTAGGGGATACGTACTGTAATTTTTTTTAAATTCACAATATGAAAAGAGGCATATAGAGAGAGGAAATGGAGGTGTGAAATGGAAGAATTTGAGTGGTGGAGAGAGAGCGGAGGAATGGAATAAGGACAGGAGGAGCTGTAGGGGCAGATAAAGAATTGCGGATAGACATAGGGATGGCCCAACGGGTCAAGAGATAGGAGAGAGTTTGTGAGGTGTGTGGGAAAGGGTATAAGGGTGGAAAAAAGGGTTTGGCAAAGGGTGAGAGAGGATTGGAGGCGGAGGTAGAGAGGGGAGGAATAAGGGAGGGGGATTTGGCATTGGAAGGGCTTACTGCTTGAATGGCGGCAAGGGATTAGAAAAAGGCGGTCCAGGTAAAATGGAAGGGTTATCGGTCTGAGAGGTGGGTAAGGGGAGGGTTGAGTGGTGTGTGTGTGGAGTGGGCTTACTCGGTCCCGCCCACCTTTCTTTTCAACGAAGCCATCAACCAACCACCTGAGGCCTCATTACCACCTATCGCGGTAGATACAGCGAGAGGGGGAGATAAAAGAGTGAGAGCTCGTGTTTTCAGTGCTAAATAAAAGAGTAAAAGGAAATTTCTTGTGAAAATAGTGTTTATGCCGCATAATAGTAATTTTGATTGGGAGAGGTGATTCCCGATTGACTTCCTCCTCTCCGTCGTCCTCGCTTTTTTATTCGTTTCATTAACCTTCAGCGGGGATTTTGCGAAGGTAGGGGATTGAAAGAGATATATTACGCTCTGTCGAAATTGGACTTCCTCAACCGAACGTTTTGAAATTTAAGGCGAGATTATGTATTCTGATCGGAAACGAAGTATCTTTTTCGTTCGCATTTCCGCTCGAAACGTGTGAATTTTAATGCTGTGAATTTTTGGAACAGACATCAACTTAAATAATATCGAATTTAGTCCCATTCATCTTACTGCGCAGTTATTTCTTAAGAGATAAATTATTTTACATTTGAACGAGACGGAATTATAGCACTTTGTCGAGTGATTTTAGATCACTTTTGTTTAGTCAATGTATTACGAACATACTTAACTGTTGACGTGGAAATAACAGAAGCATAGAGTTTTTATCAGTTTCGTATTATAATTTTAATGAATATAACGAATCGGAATTCTTTGCTTATTGATTCAACCTTTGCAGATCTCAAAAAGCCAGGGATTCCCGGACTGTGTTCTGGAGAACCCTTGGATTTCGCGAAATCTTCACCAGGTTCCATAAAATAATAAGCGTCCAAGGGTTTCGTGACTTCAGATATTGTGGGAAACCCTGGCTAAGCAAAAGGAGATTTGGGGGAAATAATAATAATCGTATTCATTGAGGGCGATATTTGGACAATCATGTCCATTCCTACGTATAACCCTGACAAACACAAACATCCATACCCGAGGCGGGACTCGAACTCGCGACCCTATTATCCGTTGGCAGATACTAGAACCAACCGTCTACCAAGGCCGACATGAAATAGGGGTAGTTTCGAGAGATAGGCGATTAATACAATCTGTCTATGAACCACACTGCAGTGGTAAAGGCAGCAGAGGGAGAATCAGATTGGACGACTCGAGGGTGAGGCGTGCTACAAGTCTTCTCACTCTCTCAGATGCTTTTTAATATTTATATCAAAGAAATTATACGAAAGGCATGCGGAAGCGAAAGGAAATGTAGGCGGTTTCTTGTTGCATAAATCTGTTAGGTTTGCTGGAAAAACTTGGTGAGAAATTCTGAAAAGAGCTTGCCAAATGGATTGGTGAAATTTTGAAAGGCAACGGCTTGCTAAAGGAAGATATCGAAGGGAGGATACTTGAAAAGAGGCAGAGAAATAGAAAGATAAAAGAAATGTTGGATCCATTGAAATAAGGGCATGAATATGATAATTTGGAGTGAAAGGTTTTGGAGTGTAAATTGGGTTGGGTAGAGTAAGTATGATGACGATTGATTGTTATTTCCGGGAAGACTTTTGCAACATTTTTCAGTACCCAGTTATTGAATCCTAGGAATAAATAGCAGCGTAGTCGCTTACGCTGGAATTATTTCTACGAGATAGGACAAGCAACGCTTTAAATGAATATTTTCACGCCAGGATAAATTAATATGAATTACAAAAATTTTACTCCACTTTCTTTTTCTATATTTTAAAATTCTCTGAACGAGGAAGATATTGAGGCGATGAAAATATTCAGGAAAATAAAATTAAAATAATTTTTGCCTAGAAATTTTCGGTTTCACTGAAATTCGAACTAATTTATTATTCGCATCTTTGCATGAGTTTGTTGAGAAATTTTCGTAGGATCTAAAAATCATTGAATTTTTTCGCGACGTCCATTACCCGTAACAAATCTGCGCGAGTCATAAAAAGGAGTTTTTACTAAAGAGCAGAAAGTTCAATTAATATTACTAACGCGCAACTTTGAAAACAAGTTTATTTAATTCGTTAACGTGTGATTGACCCTTCATTAAAAAAACCCTTCTCAGATTTGCTTAGCGACTTGTAGTTAAAAAAATCACCAACGCATTTAATACAATTCTGGCGATTGTAGGCCATTTTTTTCTGACCATTCCATCCCCGTTTCATTAGGTTTTTGTCGAGATGGGCGATACTTTTTTTTTTCGTGCGCCTCTGCCTCTCGGAGTCCTCCTAACTGTACTTTTTTTAAAGCGACGTTGTTAGCACCCAAAAATTTCCGGCGTCGGCAATCTTTTTAGAAACAGGAAGGAAGTACTTTGACGAAGCTCTCGGTCCCTCTTCTCACTCCACGCACAGAGCTTTTTCTTCCCTTTCCCATCTCCCACTGCACATTCCTATTCCACTGCTGCTCCCGCCCCACCCTCTTTTATGCGCTTTGCTTCCAAAGTTATTCAGGGGCATGCATATTCACAAACTCTATCCACTCCCTACCTCTTTTCTGTTTATCTCGAAAAACTTCAAAAAGCAGTAAAAACTAGGAAATGGACAGAGAGAGAGAGAGAGAAATAGTCACGGGCAGTTCTAGGACTGCAGATAAATTAGTCTGTGGATTCTTCTCCCTTGCGAACGTCCCTTCTCTCCCCCCTCCAACCTTCCTACATTCTCCACCCTATATACTGCGCCTTTCTCACCCGATCCTCAGTTTTTTTTCTACCGCTTTAATTTTTGCTCCTTTTCCGCGGGCACATCCTTTGAAGCCTTTTATTTCTCTCTCTCTCTCCCTATCTCTCTCTCTCTCTTTCTCTCTTAGAATGCATTTTCTCACGGATCGATATGGGTTGAAAAAAAATGTTTGCTCCGATCTCGTTTTGTATACGTAGAGTCGCGGAGTTTTACTATTTAGGTTTTTTTGTAGGCGTTTTGGGCTTCATAACTTTGCTTGGTTTCCATGATATGCCGTCCTGTTTGTGTTTGTGTGTGTGTGTGTGTGTGGGAGAGATTTCCTTTGGTAAGGTTTTGTGGAAAAGGTACAGCCGACTGAAAAAAAGGAAATTACTGGTTATTTGCATCCTAGTAACATTTGTAGGAAAGGATCCGTTGCTTCCGTTAGAAACAATCTGAGTTGGGAATGCGAGTACAACCATCCCTCGTTCAGCACCGTGGACCGTAGATATAATGCTGAAAGAGACCGTGTAAAGCGAAACTGTTCAGAGTGGGGTAGACTACCCGGAGGGATACGTGAGGTTAAATTTGGGTGTTTCTTTGGCTCGCTTTGCAAACATTTAGTCATATTGTATTCATCATTGCTTCTTTTATATTATATCATATCTTCTGTGCGCAACTGAAACATTTTATGATTTTTCAATGTTTGGAGACCGCTTCAAACCGAAAACATGTAAAACGCAACCCTGCAATTCGACTGTAGTATGCTCTCACGAAACGTTACAAATGCACATTAAAATTAAGATAGATATAAGTTTTCGCGTACTAATGTGTTATATTTGATGAGGAGGTATTTGTAAAGTTACCTTGTTGAAGCACCGATATTTCTTTTCGATTCTGACGAAATTCTTTTTTGGAAAAAAGTCAGTACACCTATTTCTCGCTTTGTACGATTTCAACTTTAGAGAACTAGCTCGAACTGCGCAGCCCATAGCTTCAGTATAACACGGGTTTGTACCAGTCTCCAAACTCATTCAAGTTTTCAGTTTTACTCAGATCTTATAATACAGAATAAAAGAAGTAATTCTGCATACAATAAAGGATGTTTACGTTAGGTGTATAGCTAATATTTCTAGTAACAGAAATTGTGTTTGAAATATAATGTTATCAAGTTATTAATTTGTGCCACTTGAGTTTCCAAATCTATGATGGTGTTTTTACGTAACATATCATTAAACTCTTTGAAGAATTTCTGTCGATTTTTCCTGTTTGGGATGTCTTTGCAGTGATTATTTTTTTCATGCCCGCCTAATACACGAAAGGATCGCGTCATCCTGCAATCGACGCGTGTAGAAAAATTCGTATGGTATTGCGCATGCGCAAGCTCTATTTTTCAGCTCCGCTGTTAAAAAAATGTTCCGTATTATTTCGCCTCGATTGTTCCTTGCAAGACGCGCTTTAAAAAGCCTATCACTTGAGAGAGATCCTGTATACGTCCCCACAATAGGGTTGGATCCGTCCTCCTCGGATGAAACGGAAAGCTCTCGCAGAAAAGGTCGTACGAAAATAGTCGCGCATAATACATACGTATAAGGAGCACGTGACCGCTGCCTTCCAACGGTTTAAAAACCCATTTCGCTTAATTATGTCGCGTGTGCGCGCGGAGCCTCTTCACAAGGGGTTTTCAGGGAAGTTTTATGACGACCACTTCGTTTTTGTCCGTGTCGTTCCTTCGAGAGAATGACAATGCATCGAGAATGAAACCGCCTCTGAAAAGTTACGCGGGATCCTTTAATTCTTGGATTATTTAAAAAAATACTTTTTAAAGGCGTAGTATTGGTTTCAACCAAGGGTTTTAATTTAACTTTTTTCGAGTCGAATGTATTTTCGTTCGCCGTGTTCGATGAAAAGAGACAAAAGAAGAGGATTTTTTAAATGCAGCTGGAGGTAATTCGTTAAGGCAATTCCACTAATTTAATTTTGGAGCAATTTGGTCGCGGGTTTGTCTAAAATTAGCTTTGCATAACGAAATGTCGCGTCTTCATCAAGATATTAGAATTTCAGATGCGTAGAACTAAAACAATCTGTGAAGACTTTACCTTTGTTAATGGTATCATGTGAATACTGTATGTATGATATATATATATATATATATATATATATATATATATATATATATATGGACAAGTTTTACTATAAACTTGATTTTCTCTCTCGTTGCCTAACAACGTACCCTTGATATTAATCCGGATCATTTGTTTCCGTCATTCATTCACACGACTCGGTTATTCGAAGGCTTAAAAATAAACGGCGCGCATTTGGTTATTCTCCAAGACGCTCTTGCATTCAGGCAGGAGGAAAAACCTTCGAATATCTCGGGCAAATTTTTAACAATATATATTCACATTTCCTTTCCTTTTCCAAACGTCAACTCATCACGTTAGTTTTAGTCCGTGTTCGGCGTCTTCTCTCCCTCTTTCTCTCACTCCGTCTCTTCTCCTTCCATTCCCCTCCCTTTTCTCTCCCATTCTCCCTCCCTATCTTTCTCTTTCTCTCTCCCTCAACCCTTTCTCCCATCTGAAACCAGCCACTCTTAAACATTACAACTACCCATCCACTTCGCACGCTCCCCCCTGCCACCTTTTTTTGCATCTTTCTTTCCCCTCCCCTTTTCATCCTCCCTTCCCTCTAACCTCTTCACCTCACCCCCTCCCCCTTCTTCTACCCCCTCCTCTTTTGTGGGGGGAGGTCTTGTCAGATGGAGTGGCAGCCGACATTACATCCCTGAGACGTTTCCACTTCCGTGAAAAAGTTCTGCTGTCTGTTTCGTTAAGTGTTGGGCGGTGAAGGATGTAAGATGACGTGGGATCCATTCTAAAAAAGGGTAAAGAAACCGAGGTTCTGGCTCTATCCAACCCGGTATCTGCTAGCCTAGGTTTTTTATTGTAAAAAAACGCATTCGTGCGCCATTTCAATCCAAATTAAGACGATTGTAAAAAAAGTGAGTTCGTTATTTGCCGTACTATTTACATTTGAATTCGAAGGGAGGCTGATGCAAATTTGATAGACTGATTATAGCAAATTTCATTGCCGTATAAGCTGAATAATTGATAGCTAAACGTGTTTATGTTCGGCTAAAAATTTGGTGTAGATTAGATGTTTTACTCTTTATACATAATATTATAATTATGAATATGCATCACTGATGCGCGCGCATTATTTATCGAGGCTTAATGTTTGTCTCAAAAATATTTCCGAAAATGTCCATTTTAATAGTCATTAATCAAGAAAGAAAGAGAGCGAAAAGACCAACTTGATGGTTCATAAATGTATTGCTTTCACTTATATTACTCAAAAATAGACTTCTCATGTTAAATGTATGGAATGCTTATCAAACGAACGACCATAAAACGGTTTCTTATCATAATCTCATGCATTATTAAAGGGCTGTAGTTAAGTATGTTAGCCTGATTAAAACAAGGTTTTATTTGAGAAATGTTTCTCCTGTTATATATTTCCTAAATTAAATCTTTTCATTTTCTCTTTTCAGGTAAGAAGCAGTTTGTTTGGGCAATTCCCTCCCGACTCGTGTTTTTGGTAAGTCATTATACCTACAATGCAGAAATACATTACCACAGTACACAATTTCGATAATATAGCCTGAAACTTTATGATGGAACCGCTATGAAGGAATTCGGAGATGTGTTGTACTTTAGTGCAAAGCTAATTCAGCTTAAATGCACGAAGAATATATTAGGTTTGCGATTGCTATTATAGACACCCGAATGTTACTTGATGCATTACTATTTCATAGGAATTTCGTAGTAAAAGTTTTATTTCTGTGCATCGATCAAGAAATTTTAAAAAGTGAAATTCAAATATACTCTACTACTTGTTTTAGCAAGTTCCAATGAGAATGAAGCAATTTTTGTATCTTCAGTATCTCGCCTTGTGTTTGTTTTGCTTATCGCTCACAATTTTCTCCACATATGGTAGTTTAAATAATGTTTCGGAATTATCCATGGACCTTTTCAAAATTTATTTGTTTCTAAAATGATGAATATTGTTTCATATAAAGTGGCTAGGTTAATAAATTACATTATTTGAATTAATGAAATCGTTTTCATCCAGAGATCACAAGAGTTTATCGAGCAATTATTGTGCAACAAATTTTTATGAGATATTTCACTGATTTTTCATCGTCGGCGAGTTATTTTAGCTGCCAGTTTCGTTTTATTTCAAAATTTCGTTCCGTCCTCAAGGGCTCAGGATATAGAATGCCCTTATCTTTATTCTTTGAGCGCATGACATATTTACTTTACCAGAAAGCACGTGCTTATTTTACCTTGCGAAAAATGGCGAAGGAAATTCACCGTTTTGGAGTATAACGGTTTTATATATTGCTCGGAATCACGCATGCTTTGCCTAAAACGGTATTTAAAGTTTGATAACATATACTAAGTTTTTCTCTTCAGAAAATTTTTCGTTTAAAATGTGCTGTTTTAAAAATACCTTCTCTTTAAATACTAACAGTAATCTTTCCGTCATTACTAATAAAATGGAATATTTCACTAGCTTCTTATCTCCGTTATAAATATATATTTTTACAAAATATTTATCCATGATTAATTTATCGCTTCTATAAACGTCATCCACATATCTTTATTTTAGTCCAAGTATTGATAAACGTTGTTCGCATTAGCATTTGAGGGTGCTTTGACTCGAGATCCTCGCAAAAATAACAATAAATATTTTTTAGCGTCTCAACATCGGGGTGAATTTACTAGGACTTCAGAGGTGCTTGCCTGGGGACCCGACATGTTTCGAGTCTCCCACAATTTTTTTGAAAAATTAATAAAAATGAAAGATTGCTATTATTACATGTAACCACATGTGAGATGTATTCCCCATTGCCGATTGGGACATATTTTTAGTTTTTCTTAGAGAAAAACAAAGAAATTAAAGCACCTCTTAGTGATTGGGATGTAAAGGACTGCCGCCCAGGTACCCCGAATGTTGTAACGCGCTACTGCTTCACTTTGCTAGAAAAGGTTTTGCGTCCATAAATTCCAAGTAACAAGTTGGAAATTACCCACTATTAAATTCCGAAGATCCCTTTCAAAAATGTCTTTGCGGCCCGCATAAAATGCTTTCGAGGGCCACCGTAGTTTACGCATCCTACTCGTAGCATAACCAATTTTTTCTTCACTTGTAAACTTGCTAAAACGATTGAGGGCTTAAATTTTCCCTTTCTTCCTCGTTGTCTGAAGACTGGTTAGGGATTTTTTGGATGCCGAAATCAATATATCCTGCAAGAGTTTATCCATAAGTTACGCTTTACCTTTCTCTTTCTCTATATCCCTCTCTCCGTCTTTCCGCAGCTGCTTATAGCATTGCCCTCTCCCACCTTACAGATGCATTAACTCCATAAATTTCCTAGCCTTTAAAAGTTTGCAACCTCGCGTGCCGTCCCCCACTACACACCACTACAAACGTAAAGTGAGATCTGATCACTAACCGCTCAAAGCGACCGAGGAAATTACCCCTGCAGTTGTTTATACAATGGCTCGCTTATGGAATTCCGGCAGAACTCTCTCCCTCTCCGTCCCTTCCTGTTTCATTTGCAGTTGGCATGTTTTAGGTAGCTTAATAGATTCAGTTATTTATTACAGCGGCGATATCTTTTTGAAAAATCCTCAGATTTAATTAATTGAAACGGAAATGGCACCCGACCGGGATTTTAAAAACACCGTCGTTGAATACTTTATCATTCGTTTTGAAACATACGGCGTGTTATATTAGGATTTTAGATAAATAAAGCACCTAAAAGTCTTGATGGAAATACAGTTGATCGATAATTACTTGTAGGTATATTTACTCTTTAGGTTGAATAAGTATGTGTAAATTTATACAACAACAATAGTAGTAGTTTTGCCATTTCGTATCAGCTGATGACGAAGTTACAAGATAAAGTCCGCTTGGACTTATTTAATTTATGTTGAAACATTTTCGCTTTTTTGTCCTGTTCATTTCTCATATGAAACGATCTTCTTTCTATGAATATGCCGCAGATATTAAAGCGTTGAAAAATATATGGAATTAAAATGATTTCTCCGCAACCATTCAAAGAGATAAATATTTTTCTTTATAGAGTTAATTCCAGTTCCTGAAATGGGTGAAAAATATGTTTAGCCTGCTTGGGTATAAAGCGTCGCAATTTTTTCAGTGTAACTAAATGAAGTAATAATTTATTTCCAAAGTTATTTTCTCGATTTTCGCATGTGAAGAGAAAGTTGCTGAATCGTTGAATGAAAATTTTCTTGTAAAATTAACGGAAGAGTGTCTTTTAATAAATTTATCGGTCGTCAAAAATATTTGAACGAACCACAAAGGGAGCATCGTTTTTTAGTCGAATCGTTAAATAAAAGTTTTAATGAAGTCTTCCAAAATTCCCGAATAAAACAATTCCTCATGCATGTGAAAAAGATTTTCCAATTTTCTCTATTTCTGGAGAAAAACATAACATTGAAAACGCTCGATTTCTTACCAAGAGACTTTTTTACATAATGTAAGAAGAAATTTTCAAGTGGTTACTTTCCATTTATAGCAAGCCGTTTCCGTAGCATCAAACTAGAGGGGGAGAAACAAAAACTATTCTACTGAAGTGATGCATAAGCGGCGTATTCACCTGAATTCCTCCTCTTTTTCTCCCTCCTACCTTCCTTCCTCCCTCTCCCCATACCTCCCCTCCTCTCTCTCCATATCTCCCCTCCTCTCTCCCCTTACCTCCCCTCCTCTCTCCCCCTACCTCTTCTCCTCTCTCCCCTTACCTCCCCTCCTCTCTCCCCCTACCTCTTCTCCTCTCTCCCCCTACCTCCACTCCTCTCTCCCCCTACCTCCACTCCTCTCTCCCCCTACCTCCCCTCCTCTCTCCCCCTACCTCCCCTCCTCTCTCCCCCTACCTCCCCTCCTCTCTCCCCCTACCTCCCCTCTCTCCCTCCTCCTACCTCCCCTCTCTCCCTCCTACCTCCCCTCCTCTCTTCCTCTACCTCCTCACTCTCCCTCCCTCCCCTCCTCTCAACACCTACCTCCCCTCCTCTCTCTCCCTACCTCCCCTCTCTCCCTCCTACCTCCCCTCCTCTCTTCCTCTACCTCCTCACTCTCCCTCCCTCCCCTCCTCTCTACACCTACCTCCCCTCCTCTCTCTCTACCACCCCTCCTCTCTCCCTCTACCACCCCTCTTCTCTCCCTCTACCTCCCCACCTCTCTCCCCCTACCTCCCCCCTCTCTCCCCCTACCTCCCCTCCTCTCCCCCTACCTCCTCTCCTCTTCCCCTCCTCTTCCCCTACCTCCCCTCTTCTCCCTCTACCACCCCTCCTCTCTCCCTCTACCACCCCTCTTCTCTCCCTCTACCTCCCCCCTCTCTCCCCCTACCTCCCCCCTCTCTCCCCCCTCTCTCCCCCTACCACCCCTACTCACTCCCCCTCTTCTCTCCTCCTACCTCCTCTCCTCTCTCCTACTACTTCCCCTCCTCTCTCCCCCATACCTTCTCTACTATTCTCTTGCCACTCCTCTCTCCCCGCCCCACTCTAAACTCCTCCCCTTCGACACTCAACACTCACATGTAGCCATCTGGCGAAACAACTTTTTTACGACAATTCCACATATCTCGCATTTAAAAAAAAAGGCGAAAATGAATTTGAATTTTCTCCGCCCTTGACCCTCTCATACTCACCTTATAAGCCAATCCTCTCTCTCTCTCTCTCCTTTCTCCCTCCTTCCTTACCTCCCTCCTTTTCTGTTCTCCTTTCTCACTGCTCCGTTTCTTTCTCTTTATTTATTTTTTCTCTTTCTCCCCACTTCCCAGAGTTCACCGGTTTCGATTTCAGTTCTGACCCCCTTTCGTTGCTCCTCGTAGAAGTCATCACATTTGGACTTTCCAACGCAAATTCCATATCCCATTCGAAGTTTTTTTTTATCCCACCACCATTACTTCTTCCAAAACGGACATTTTTTTCTCTTTCTCTCCCCTTTTTTCCACGCTTTCTTCTTTTCTCCCCCTTTTCTCTTTAAATCCCTCCCCGCCCTCTCCTCTGTCTCTCCTTCCTTTTCTCGCGCACACTTCGTCCCTTATACAAATTTTTTCCCTCGCTTCTTTTTTATTCACTTTCCGTCTAAAACTCTCTGCTCCCTCAGCATCGCGACGCCTATCGTTCGGGGTATTGTCCTTCCTCTTACGAGGAATAAAAAAAGAGGGACGCCATCTCCCTCGGGCGTATTCTTCTCGCGACCTCGAAAATATGGAAATGACGACTGCTCCATTTTTCGATTTCCAGGTGCAGTTTTTTTTATTTTTTTCCGAGAAGAATTGCTCTTTCCCTCTCTCTTCCTCTATCACCAGGGCGAGGAGTTGCTTTAATTTTCCTAGTCCCTCGCTCGCCATTTTTCTTCAAGTTTTATCGTTTCGATTCGTTTTTGTTTGTTTTTGCGTCGATTAGCCCCGTGTAGATTAGTTTCGATTCATCGTCGATTGATCGAATTTTCTCTTCAGTTTGCTTAATCGATTTTTCGACTTTTACGGTTCCCAGTTTAAAAAAATATGTATCGCTTCGTTGGCCATTTGTCAGGGCAGGAACGTCAAACTTTTTATGGACTGGTTTTGCGCAATTCTGACAAAAAGCTTCGATTATTATTCATTTCGTTATTTTCACGCACCAAGATAGCATAACAGTCCGGCAAAAATTTTTAATCAATACGTTAGATTAATTTAAACACTTACTATCCTTTCTGGAAATATTATTTAAGGAGGTACATCAGAACTTATGGGAAGCGTTACTTTTATTTTTAAGTAATTGCCATATATATTAAAAATTAATAATATATCGTATTTGTGCGAAGATACGTACTAGTTGTCATTTTAGAGTTTCGTTACGCAGCTTTCTGGAAAATACAGCCTACAATTAGAACGATAATTTGCGAAAGCATTAGTATTTCCGATTGAGACCTCGGAAATTTTTATTACAAGCGAATCATTGCTTGGTCGAACGGATGTTAAATTAGATTAGCCTTCACGTATGTTACAAGTTTTCAACGCGACCCCTTTTCTCTGCTTGGTTTTATAATAACCACCGATCGATATTTGATCTTTAGGAATACCCTTTAAGTAAGACGGACGTTTTCCACGGGAAGGCGGTTGTACGTTCGAATTTGGGTCAACCATTTCCCGCTACTTCCTTCACGTGATACAACCGTGAGGCAAAAATGCTCGAGAATCGCCGAGGAGAATTGAATGCAACGATCTCCTCTAATTTCCTCCCGTGCCTCATTCGACCGCGCAGGAAATTAACATCGTATTAAAATGTAAGCTATTTGACTGCCCCCTTCTCAAGTGAATAGGTTGGCTACGTTGTATCGGTAACTAAATCAGGATGTAGCGAGGAACGTTTTAAATAAATAAAACTCCCTCAACCCTCCGGCTTTACTTTTTCAAATTTATTCAGTGCGCGAGTGAACAATATATGCTAACGATGTAAGTCCCAACGCGATTATGTGTTTCCCAAATAGGTTTCCTTTCCCTCTCCTTTCGAGCCGACGTGGCCCGTGCCACTCAACAATAGCCCGAATCCCATGGCTTCGCGCCTAACCCGTTACTTTTCATTCGATATTTGCCGTCTACCCCTTCTCCGCTACCTTCCTTTGTTCTTTGCTTCCTCTGCCTCCTCTCTCTCTCTCTCTGCTTCTCCCTCCTCCCTGAAAACCTCCCAATTTCCCCTTCAAAACCCTTTAACAAAACTCTCTTCGGTTCGTACGGGATGGAGAGAAAGGAGAGGAGGGAAAAACTGCACGGCTACTGTGTTGTGTTGAGTCGGAAGGACGTAATCTCGCTTGGTAATAAAAGTGCCCGCCGCCTAAAACCCCCATCCTCCACCTCCTCTTCCCGTACGTACCTCCGCCGGTAGCCACCGCTCCACGTTCCCCCCCTCCCCCCATCTGCAATCCCCTCCCCTTCCACATTCTCCTCCCCTTCCCCTCTTCGTATACACGGCACGCTACTTATCCTGCCTCATCTGGGCCGTGGATCGACCGGGCGAACCCTACGGCCCCCTCCCACACCTCCTCCTCTCCTCCTCTTTCCTTCCCCCTCTCTCACTTCCTCCCTTCGCTTCAGCGGTAAGTTAGGAGGAAGGGTTTTGGCCGTGCAATGCATTCAGTAAGGGTCAGGGTACCAGGCGGACGGGATTCGAGAGTTTTCTTTCCCCACGTGTGGTTCGGTGCATGTGTGTGTGTGTTCGTGGCGTGGGGGCTTTCTTGTTTCGTTCGGAGGAGGGGAAAGGAGGTGTTTTCTCATACCTTTTACCTTATTGGCCGAGCTTCCGGTCTCCTGCACACCGCAGCCAATCTCCTCACCGCACAACCTTCTCATCTACGTGTATTCCTCCCTGAGAAAAACACTTTCCGCAGACACCCTTTGCAGGCCTTCTTTTTCCGCTCCAACTCTCTCTCCTATTTACCTATTTCCAACTCACCCCTTCCTTATATGGATATTAATGTATGTATTTATAAATGATTTTTTCTCTCTTTCTCTCAAATTATTGTTTTTTTCTCTTTCTCTGAACTATTTTCGATTTTTTCGCGGTTTTTTACACTTCTCTTCTCTTCGTAGGTGTTTTCCGCGGCGGGAAATTTTTTTCTGCTAAAACATAACTGATACACTTTTTTTGACCCACAAAACTAACAATATTCTTTGGTAATGCTCTGTGATCTATTATCCAATATATAATTAACTTGTAATTAATATGTATTTTATTGCAATTTCTATGTAATTGATTTCTTTTAGTATGTAAATGTTGTAACTACTTGTATGACGAAAGAATTAAATGTAAGTAGTCTCAATTTCGCCCTAAGTAAAGTCGTTTCTCTCTCTGTCCTTCCCTTTCCTTTTCTTCTTTTCCTCACTCTTCTCACTCTGCTCTGCTATTTCCTTTCTTGTTCTAACCTCCTACACTTTATACTCAATTGAGGAGAGCGAATTGACTTTCTTCCTGTGGGTTCCCTTTATCTTTTCTCCGACTCTTTTTTCGCCGCTCAAATCTCATGCTGCGCTCGCTTCGTGGCAGAGGATCGAACCGGAGTTCTTCCCCCGCGGACGGATCCGTTTCGTCGCCTCGGTGTTAGAAGAATCGGGTGAAATTTGAAAGTTTAAAATGTTCCTGGATTTGATGTTTTCTTTGTATTTTTTGGGGCAATTGGAGATGATAATCTTCGCACCAGGGGGAACCTACAATGGCAGTTCCGATTTTGCGCGGTTAGATTTATTCGCGGCTCGCATTTTGCGCGGTTTGCGTAGTATATAAATATCATCTCTAGTCACTGAATGTGAAGTTGAAGATCTAGCGATATACAGTTTGTGAGGCACTTGGCTCTTTTTTTGTTATCGTTCATGATATAAATTTATTTTATGTAGAAAAGTTTGATTCATTCCTGATTCAATGTCATAAATGAAGTCCGAAATATAAGGCAAGTATAATGAAAAATAGTACAAATTCGCCAATGAATTTTTTGCAGATACATTAATTCTGTCTAAAATCGCTGCGCATAATCTGTCTCATTTTCGATTTGGGTGTTTCCACAAGACAAGACTCGAATATGTGCACCATGTATGTACTTTCCAGGTTTATGCGCCATCTTGTGTAACAGAATGCCAATCCTTTGTAAAATGTGACAAGTTCAGAACGGCATCCCAAATGAAAAAAGTTGACTTCATCTCGTCTAATGCCGTCTAAACATGATTGATGAGGTCGATAGCTTCGTGCACGCAACCCGTTAAGCTTAACGCCGTTCGACAAAACTTTATATCTTAAAAATCTCGAAAAATTGACATTTCCATTAAAAAAGTAACTCCCCTTTCCGATAGCTGTCATCAGTGATAATAACTGCTCATTACATTAGCGTATGCAATTTAAGTGGTAAAACTTCTTAGCGATTTAAAACAGTTTTTTTTTAATTTCACAAGATGTCGCAAAATAAGTTTGGATCTGAATATTTAGTCCAATATTTAGGCCCGGGTACGTTCCATAATGAATGCACAGCACTTTTCTTTTTGAAGTGCCTCTGTGACATATGACATATTCTAAATACATTTACAAGTAGTCTTTTAAGAGCTATGAAAATGACTTATTTTAGTCTGCAGTTATCTATAAATGACATTTTTATAGGTGAAATCTCCATCTACTTTACAAAAATCACTATTCATAAAATTTACCATTTGTTGTATTCTTCCATTTCTAGCGTCGTGCGGAGCATATTCATCCAAGAAACGTTCTCTGTACCGCGACAATTAAATCTTGTCCTCACGCTCACTCTGATCTGAAACAATTACGTAACAAATCGCCAAGACAGAAATATCGATGCTATCTTGGAAGCTTTTGAGTTTTTATCCAGGCGTGAGAATTTTAAGAATGTGAGACCGGATGTGTTTTGCTCTTAAAGCGCGGGATCAGGCGTAATAAATGGCCCCTCGCTGCATTCTCCAACGGGGATTCCTCCATAGACGCCTAAGAAAAAAACCTCGTTGTTTCCGGCCCGTTTCCATCTAAGTTGCTTCTATTTAAAAGGGACAAATTGATGGCGTCGTTTGGGTACTAACGTCTTGGAGCATACGTCTTCATAAGTTTTTTCCGAATACCAAATAAAGCCTCCCAATTTCAACCCACAGTGTGTTATTGCTTAGTTATTTCTGCGAAGATGGGCTCGTAAAGCAACTTAAAGTATATCCGAAGGATTTAAACTTAACCGTAATGTATGTTTTCCTGGAAAGTAACACATTTCCTTTAATTTTTTCCATTTAGGCAAACTGCAACGTTAAGGATGTCTATTTTATTAAAGTGCTTATCTACATAAATTATCGCCCACTATATTGCATGTGATGAATCGTCCGACTTACTTGGATATCACTGAATAGTCGGATGTAAATTGTTAAATAGCTCTAAAAGAGCCTTGAGGTAAGCGTGTATCCGTTTTGCTTAACGTGGACTTCATCAATTTTATGTAATGTGTTACGTTTGTTTGCATTGGTAATGAAATATTGAGCATATTAGAGTATGATGCAGTATATACCCATCCTTTGATCTACACGGTATAGATTTTACCGTAAACATCGTGTAAAGCGAAAGAGTGCAAAGTTGGGTAGATTTTCTGATAGGATTATATGAGGCTACATATAAGCGCCGTGTTGGGCTCAACGTGCAACATTTTCGTTATGTACTACATTCGGAATTTCTTCGTTTATTCCTTACTATAACCGCTGAGTCGAATTGAAGTATTTTATTATTGTTAATTCTGGGAGACCGTCTCGAAACCGTGCTAGAGCGAAATCGATGTAGTGCATTTCAAGGTAGTTCTGTAAGAACTAAAACGAAAACATGTAAAGTCAAACCGTACGATTAGAGGAGATTGTAGAATATACAGACGCTCAGATACTTTTGATATTCAACAGAATTTTAACTTTGCTACATTATATCTTCTGTAGCAGCTAGGATAAGGTTAGATAAAATTTTCATTCTTTAGGAAGAATTGAGAAATTCTTTCATGTAGCGTGAATTTTTGAAAAGCTTTCGGTGTTTACGGTCTCATTTAATAATAATTAGAGAAAGTCTCACACTCGAGAAATATTTTCTAATAGACTGGATATATCAACCGCTTATAAGACAATTCATGTCCGAGACGTAATCGGCGAATAAATTATCCGCGTGTCGTATCAGCTTTTTACGAAAATTTATATATCTCGTGTCGTTGCTTAGAAACGCCGCCCAATCAATCCAGAAAGCGATTCATAACAGTCAGTTTTTTAGACAAACAGTTTTTTCTCTCTCTCTCCCTCCCGTCCAGAGAGATAGTAATTCAAACGCAAGGAGAAAAAAAGTGAAAATTTTTTCGCGCTTATATTTTCTATAATGCGAATTCAAATGCGAGATTGTTGTTCCGCTAACATTGACAAATGAAAATTGGCTATGACTCTGTAAAGTCGAGTCGGATTAGGAGGTGGCGTGACTATTTTTATGACGTTCCTTCCCTCGGGGCGTGTTCTGGAATCTCGCTTTGGGATTTTGGGCATTACCGCCCCGCATAAATTCATTTATCACCCCTGCGCTATTTTCGAAAACCTCTTTTTTTTCTATCTCTCTTTCCAATGCTACCGGGAGTAATCCATCAGGAATCGGTCCTAATTCGTTTCAAAAATAAGCAATTCTCTCGCTTTATCCTCCGCTTTCCAAATAGATCGCCCGCGTCCGAATGCGGTTCAGTCGTCATCGGAGTCAATTTTGCGGCTGAAAACCATTCTGGTTACAAGGATCAAAGCGAATTTGGAGGCGTTTTGTTCGGTTCCCTTCCGATGCAATTTTGTTCTTTCGCTCTTTGAAGTCTGATGATGATATCTCATTCAATCATAGTTCGTCTGTTATTTTTTGGGCCTATGATGCTTTCACAGTGTATACCTCTAGGGCTGGGTTTTCCAAACTGTTCCGCGGAACCCAAGAGTTCCGCAAAAGCTTCACGAGGTTCCATTAAATAATAAGAATGAGAGTCCAAGGATTCCGTGACTTCAGATAGTTTGGGAAACCCCGCTCTAGAGGCTTTTTAAATGTTAGATTATTTTCTCTCCGATAGATTGAAATGGAATATTTTTTAGGGAAATCGATTGTGATTGTCAAAAATGTAAGACGGTCTTTCGGTGTGCTCTATAAAATAGTCTTCAATTTTGGCGTTAATGGCAAGCATATTAATTCACTAGAAAATTATCGAGCTCGTCTGATGTTAACCTTTAGCTAGTGAGGTGAAATTATGATCGCATCGTAAATGTGGCGCCGTCTTCCGGACCGTTCTTGTTTTATTTTTACTGCTATTTATTTGTTATCAATGGGTAAAATTGGATTTTAGGTGTTGAATAATCTGTCATGAGGGTTTAGGCAATTTAAAGAAAAAACCTTTCTTTGTAAAGTGTGAACTAGCAGATAGTAAAGTAGCGTGATAATTTGACTTTCTAATTTTGGTGGTCTCACAGATCGTACCTCAGTAGTTAAAGACTAAATGGATAGCGATTGCAGTCTTTCAATTGGAAGCACTCGTACTGTTTGGCCGAAGAATAAAAATTAATATATAGAGTATTTTAGGTCGAAATAAAAATTTGTAAAATCTTACGCGAAACATTATTTTAAAAGGTTAGCATATAAAGTGTTTAAAGTAAAATTACGTAAAAGTTTATAACTGAACGAAAATTGTCTAAAACAAATTTAGGACAGTTTAAAAAATTATATTCTTTCAAAATGTTATTGAAAATTTTGATTACGACCGCTTATAGCAAAAGGTTATTTCGATAATGTATTTTTGAAATGCGTTTCTAGAATATAATTTTCTGTATTTTATTTTCCGTAATCTCTGTGTCACGTTCTCTTCAGTATAACTCGTGACATCTAGATATTAAATACACCTACGAATGATTCAAATAGAACGCTTAATCTATTCGGTCAACAAAATTTTCTTGCTGAAGGCGCATTTTCACGGATCAATTCCATTGAACAATGCGGTTGAATCATCCAAATTGAATAAAAATTGAAAAGTGGAAACGAATTAAATGTCATTGAACAATCGCACTGAACATTGAAAGAAGTAGGGTCGAGCTCAACTTTTGTTCAATTCCGTTGAAGCAATGGAATTGATTCTCCCACATTGAACTATGATTGATTCGTGTAAACAATTTCAATAGCATTGAAAGCATCACATGCTCTGGTTGCATGCCGTGAATGACAAGTGAACTGAAGAAAGCGAGTTATGTTGATTCCTTCCAGGTATTGTATAGAAGAATCATGGTTTTTAAGGGGAGAGAGGACCATGCACCGTTGTTTTTGGACTTGATAAAAAATTACGAGTGCTTGTGGAATAGCAAAAACTGATTATAAAATCAAGAATGCCAAAGAAATTTAAATTTACCGAGAGTGCCGGAACAAGACGTGAAGGCCAAGATGAAAGTTTCAGCCTGGCACTAAGAGCTTTTCTCATTACAGTATCTTATTTTTGAATTAATGGCTAGACCATATCCAAGAGTTCTTCAAATTGCTCCGGAGCCATTCTGAGATGAATTTTTTATCATCTCGCGATCTTCTGCGGCCAATTCCCTCAACAAAGATTCCGATGTTCCTAAAATATCTCATCTCATGATCCATCTTATTATCCAAAAACGTCGAGTTTTTCTTTTTTTAATTTTTGGTAGTATTTTATAACACTCAGGTATTAAATGATCCCAAATAATGCGAATACCCGCACGTACGATTTAATTCAGCGCCATGTTGAATTGAATTGGTGAAATCAATTTCATTGATTCATATAAACAACTCTTCTATTTCAATGCGCAAGTTCAATGTTACCGATTCAATCGGATTGCTCAATGGCATTGGACCGTGTAAATACGCCTTAAGACACCTCACGCTGCAATTCTTGTCCATTCTGCAGGAGATTTCAATGAAAATTTTCAAATCAATAAAAATCTCCCGTTTTATTTATGGGAGCATTGGATACTCGCCACCTTATCTTCCTTCTTAATGAAATTCACTCGTAAACTACAAGCTCCCAAACAGAAGGTGGTTTCCTCGGAAACCCCAAGGACCACTTGGACGTTCTGTTCAGTTTCTCCATTCTATTTTTTCTTTTCTCCCCACTCCTTCGCTTGCTCTGGGTGCTTTTTTTGGGGGTAGAGATAGGAGAGCTATCAGTAGTATTAGGCTCTCGAGGCAGATATGGGCGGGTGGGGTGGGATGGGGTGGGGTGGTGGAAGGGATAGCAAAGGGAGGCGTGGAAGACAGTCGGACGGGGCGTGGCGAGTGTGTGTGCGGTCCCACTAAAATTTAAGAGGATCGTAAGGTGTTGCGAAACGTCGCAATACAACCGCAAATAAAGGGCTCAGCCAAATTCGTTCGGAGGCGTTTTAAAGGGAAGGTATTAAAGAGGGGAGGGGGGACGAGAGCGCTCGGTAAAAGAGGGCCTTTTCGGTTCTAAATGTATGCGACTGGAACGGGCCAAAAGAGGGTTATCGGATAAGCAATCCGATCCTAAAATTACGACCCATGGAGTTTCGGTGCGCATTTTGGAATACTATCCGTTTTTGGGGGGACCGCAAAATAGACGATTGGGTTTAAGAATGAAAAGGGTTGGCTTCTCTATTCCTCCCCTTACTATACTCCTACCGCCCGCCCCCAAAAAGCGGCGGTCAATGAAGAGGGGTTGGGGTTGTGTCGGGAGATAAATAGACAAAGCAAAAGGAGTTAAACAATTAGGCGGGTCTCCATGGCAAATTGGGGAATCGTTTGCGCATTCTCCTCTTCTCTCTCTCTGTCTCTCTCTCGCGGGGACTATTTCATTGTCTCGCTGCACAATTCCCCCGACCGTTTTCGCGGCTAATCCGTATCCATTGTAAATGGACCATTTGAATGCAATATAGGGCGTCGCTAATTCCAGGAGAAGGAGTGAAATTAATCGGAACAAACCTATCGTTCGTCTTTTGTTTGCTTTTATTTTTAAGTTCCTCGGAGCTGTAAAATCTCGGCGGTGCGACTTCTATTTGCTTGCTTAGTTTAAAGATAAGTATGTGGGACGTTTTAATGACGCTGATTGCTCCTGCGGAGTTCGTTAAAGACTTTTTTCAAGAACTTGGGCCATTCAGAACGATACAGGTTTCGGATTCCTTGCCATTGAACCTTCCTTTATTGTCGCGATTCACTTAAGTGATCGCAAAATTTACTGGAGAATCATTGATCTTGTCCTATGGATGAAAACCAATTCAACAATAATCATTTAAGCATCGAAAATGAGAAATTAGCCACTGAGATATTTCCAATAGCCATAACAAGGTTTAAAAAACATGTGCATTTCGATTACCATGCTTTGGTGATGTTTCAACGAAGTAGATATTAAATTTTACTGTCGTGAAATTTTTTAAATCTCATTCATTGTTATCGCCAATATATCTGGATAAATTGCAGAATCGCTGTTATGGTATGAAATTCAAAATGTTTTCAATCTTAAGAATTTTATTTTACTTGTGAAAATACTGCCAATTTTAAAGGCGTCTTGACCAAAGTATACCATAAGAATCGATTACATAATGTTATAAAGTGTTAAATGAAAATATTCTAGTTATATTAGTTCGCGTGAGCCCAAAAAACAAATTAATTCGTAAGATTACCAAAAAATTATAAATCGTGTTTCATTTAATAGAGGAAGCGTGTAGCGGGTAAAAATGTGAAATGATAAGAAATGTTCCCTGCTGATAAGTCCCATAAAAGTTTATTTAGAAGACCTACGCCTTCGTTTAAATTTAATAAAGCAAAATTTATAAGCAATAGGGTATATCTATAGGGGCGATATGAAGTCTTATCGTTAGTTTCCCGTGATCCAAAATTATAAAAGAGGTTATAACCTGTTCAATTTAGTATCGCAGTTCAAGGAATCGGGTATGATATATAAATTAAAAGGGCATAAAAATTTATTCGATTCTAATCTATGTGTAAATGGTTCGTCTCACTTATATCAAAGATGGAATACTAATAATTTGCCTGGAATCGAGCGATAAAAATTTAGATTATTTTTCTGTTAGTTAACATTTCGAATCAAAGTGCCAAGTTCTGTTGAAACAAACATAAGAGCAGATAAATTATACGAAGAGTAATTTGTGCTATGGTATATATCAGAATGGACGACGTCTCCAAATCACACACTAGAAGGTGTCGAAGGAAAAGGCAGGATCAGCAGCTGTGCATGTGGCAACACGGTCTAATTCGTTTTGGTTGTCAAGAGTTCAAGTTAGACTGAAGTCTACAGTAATAGAGGTCTTCCACGCGGGACTCTATCCCGTGTTTTTAAGGTCAAAGGGCATATGTTTGTTTTTATATACGCTCGTATACCTTCCGAAGGGTCTGTTGAACCTCTTTCATGTTTCATTCCAAACTTTTTCATTGAAACCTTGTTTTGTTCATGATCTCAATATTTAACGCGTAAAAGTTAAAAGTCGCGTGACGTTAACGTCCCGTGATTCTCTCCGTTACTGCGCTCAGGGAGGGAGGAAAAAAACGAGCGCATTCAATTAACGCTCAGAGTTGCTTCGTAAAGCACGGCCGTTTTTATGAAAAACACGAAAGCCCTAAAAAAAAGAACGGTGTAGCCATTCCTCACGTACGCACACTCACGCACACATTCGCGCTTACACGGGGCGCTCACGTCTTGCGAGTCACGTTCCGGAATTCTCGAGCTTTCTGCTGAAAACATTTTTTTCTCTTTTTTTTCACGTTTTTTCTTTCATTCTCGAGATGGCGGAAGTCCACACGGGACACGTTGACGATAGCGGTCGCGGCAAATATGAAAACACACAAAGTGACGACAAATAGGATCCCGAGTGAAATGCTTTCGCTCCGTTGATGGCCTTTTACAGATTACCGCCTTCGGACTTGAACGGTTGCAACGCAATCAAGTGGTTCCGTACGGCGAAAGACCCCTTCGCTGCAAACACGCCCACACGATCCCTCGCGTACACGCCTATCCCCTCTATTTTCCCGCTCCCTCTCATCTCTCCCTCTATGAAGTTATGGTCGGGCTCGGGTTCCGTGTCGCGCTAACGCAGGCAACCACCCAGTGGCACCTTATCTTTGAAAGGCACGCACCGCGTATTTCCTGTATTATTTTCAACCGTCCCCGCTCCATCTTTCCTGCCCCTCCCTCCATCTTTCCTGCCCCTCCTTCCATCTTTCCTGCCCCTCCTTCCATCATTTCTGCCCCTCCTTCCATCTTTCCTGCCCCTCCTTCAATCTTTCCTGCCCCTCCTTCCTTCTTTCCTGCCCCTCTCTCCATCTTTCCTGCCCCTCCCTCAATCTTTTCTGCCCCTCTCTCCACCTTTCCTGCCCCTCCCTCAATCTTTCCTGCCCCTCCCTCAATCTTTCCTGCCCCTCTCTCAATCTTTCCTGTCCCCTCTCCATCTTTCCTGCCCCCTCTCCATCTTTCCTGCCCACTCTCCATCTTTCCTGCCCCCCTCTCCATCTCTCCTTCCCCCCTCTCCAACTTTCCTGCCCCTCTCTCCATCTTTCCTGCCCCTCACTCCCTCCCTCTCCCAATTCCCCCTCCCTATTTGGATTCCTCTTATACTTTCTCTCACTCTCATCCATTCCCCATGTCTCACTTATCCAGTTTTGTCATTGCTTTTGTCCTAATTTCCCTATCTCTCATTCTGCAACCCCTTTCTCGTGTCCTATCTCTGTTTCGCTTTATATACTGATCATTTTTCTTCTCTCTTCACATCCCTCTCTTTTCCTCATCTCTCACTTTCTCTCTCCTTCCATCTCTCTCTCTTCTCCTCTGCTCTCCCTCCCATTCTCTCCTCCACTCTTTCCCCTCCCCTTCTGTCTCCTCCCCTCCTGTCTCCTCCCCTCCTGTCTCATCCCTTCCTGTCTCCCCTTTCCCTTCTCTCTCTTTTCATATCTATTTCTTATCCTTGATCGTCTTTCTTTCTCTTTTTTCTGGTTTTTGATTTAACTTCTCTCCTTATATTCCGTGAGCTTTCCTCTCTGCCTCTTTTATTACCCACTTCACGCGGGTCGCAATGTCCCATTCGTTTTTGCCCCCTTCCTTTACTAAGAAATCCACTAATGCCACCACTGTCATATTCTTGGTTCCCTCTTTTCTCTGTTTTTCTTCTCTCTCTCTTTATCTCACTCTTTATCTCACTCTTCCTCACTCGCTTACCATTCCTTCATCAGTGCTTTTATTATACCCCTGTATTTTAGTATATAACAATCAATCAACAAGCTAGAACTTCGACGTAACACTATCTACGGGTTCCTAACCGCGACTAGGCGTAATACTAGCGATGTAACTTCCAATTGCACTGAGCAGTTGAAAGAGCAATTAGCATTTAAAAAGATATCTCGTATCTGACCTGATGCAAACAAAGAAAATCAGTTAATGTCAATTAAAGTTTCTCTTCTGGATGAAAAAATATGTAGCTTTAATGGAAAATTTTCGATCCGAGACATGATACACGTAATAAATAGCTCCATCCTCTAAGGAAGCGCGGTATAGAGGATCACGTTAAAGAGGATACCCATAGTACATGGAGGCGCAGCAATCAGAAGTTGTTAGTTTTGTATTTTTTTGAAAGTGAAATTCATTAATATTGAAAGCAATTGTTTTAAGACACGATCCAAGTAATAAATCTCTCCGCGTTATAGGATACCGCGCTACGGAGAATCGCGTCATAGCGGATCCCCTCAGTACATTTAACTACTCCCATTCTCCGATATCGCAGTTCCGGGTGTTTCTCCTTCTGAAAAGAGAGAAAAATAGAGACGTTGGTTGTTCTGAAAAACACCCTGGAGCTAACGCAGCGGAGGGGGGAATAGAGATGGCATGGCAGGTGCTGGCTCACGGAGGAAATGAGAGGGAGTGCGAGAGGCGGAATTCTCTCTTGCGGAGAAGGAAGAAAATTTCGCGTTTGGTGGGTCGTAAATTTTTCATCGCTCCGCCGAACATGCGACCAAAACTAAAAGTGTTTTTTTGCGAGATACCATCATGTGCTACATGCGTGTATCGATGTATCGACCCCGTCCGGAGTTGTGTAGACTTATGTTTCGATTACGGGTCATGTTAATCCGGAAATATCTTGTGTGCGTGAAATATGTACAACGGGGGTCCTTTCCATGCGCTGCGTAATTATTTATTTTTTCGTATCCAGCAAAATATTTTTTCGGTGGTCGGAAGGTGTTTTGTCTAATAATATTTGCCTCGGGGTTCAGAACGAGTAAAATGAAATGAAACAATGACGCGATGGAAAAGGGATTTTATTTTTCGCTCCAGCTTGCGTATTTCATAAAATGTTGTTTTTCTTTTAAACAGCGGCTTTGAGTTGAAATATGTTATGAAGTGACAATTAGTTAAAAAGGTACGTTTTAAATGCTTAAAAAATGTCCAAAATTTGAAACACTTGTCCAAGTATTTCATTTTAATCAGGCCATAACTATTTTTTTATTCCTGCCATTGCTTTTTAGCACTTGCATTGGAGTCGTAATACTCGTTTCGCGTGCGTTTTTTGTGTATATTTTAATAAGTTATAATTAAAAATCTCAATAAATAAACTACATTCAGCACGTGCGTCGTATTGTGCGCATTACATTAAACCACATAAATGATCCTATTGGAAGAATAAATAGCGTCAAGGGGTGATAATATCATGCATTTTATGGCTATTTATTTCATAGCTGAAAATTTATTTGATACTCCCGACATAAACTTAAAGTTAAGATTGATTTATTTTGCAGCGGTACAGGCCTGTAATAACCTTCGCTGCATTGCAGTTTACTTATGACTGTATTTAAGCATTTTATTTAAATGAAAGATACTAATTACTTTCACTATAGCGTAGAAATGATTCAGAAATAAATTTTTATTAATATTAGGTAGTGAAAAAGTAATTGATTGCGTAATATGTATTTGATTATTTAAGTAAGAATTTGAGCATTTGACACATTCAAGCGCTTCCAAAAATTTTTAGCTTAATCTCCGTTAAGAGTAAAAATTGAATTAATACTATAACCACAAAAACTTGGAACAAAAACAAATGCGCATTTCCGCTGAAAAGCAGCCATCATAAATGGCGATACACCAATAGTGAATTCTAAAATATATTCAGCACTGATGACGGTTTCTTTTTAGCTGAAATGTGAATCTGATTTTCCAGATATTTTTTATTAGAGATATGTATTTAGTTAATTCGATCACTGACATTATCCGAGTTCGATATTTCTCATTTTACCAATCACAATGCGAGTAATAATTTAACCGGAGCATTTAATTTGCCCAAAAATAATGATGAGTTGTTAAATATTATAAAAATGTTTAGAATGCTAGGTAATAGAGCCTACGATTTCCATTATCTGAGCCCGGTTCGACGGACACGTATACGGACTCTTTCTCAAGCCACAATAACTCTGCCCTATATTTACCTTTTCCGGAGTATTAAAATTAACACAAATGCCATGGATGGCGAGATAAATTAAAATGGCCGCTTTGAGGAGCGAACAGGGATACCACAGTTACCATCTTTGGTTCGAAGGCTTCCAGGCGTGATGTTGACATAAGGGTGGTTTTCGGGTTGCTGCCGTGTAGATCCATTTCGCTAGACAATATTTCGCTGGCGTTCCTGTCGGCTTCTTCAGGTCCGAAGAAGCCGACTGGAACGCCGGCGAAATATTATCCAGCGAAATGAACCTACACGACAGCAACCGGAAAACCACCCTTATGTCAATCACCAGCTTTGATGGGTTAAGGTGAAAGATGGAGGTGGAAGCATTATAACAACATTATTTCGCGACGAATGGTTATTTTGTAGAATAAACGGAAAACTCCCCTGCTGTTTTCGTGACAAAAATAATTAAAAAACCGACGAAGCAATTACGTTACTTCCATGCACATACTTCTTTTCTGTCTACTTTCGATCCCTGGGCCTCCGAAAACCGTCCATCGTTATTCAGATTTCTCCTCAATTCTACAAATCGGCGTCCTTCCCATCAGTTTAACGGAGGAGCTCTTTATCCATGCTGCCAATTTATGTCTTAAATTGAATGAGCATGGGGTGGGAGAGAGTGAACCATTTAGTGACGTCATTAGGTCGCGCCTACGTCATTATCTAATGGCGGTAATAAGTATTATTGGTCGTTTTCTTGTTCTCGCAAAATGGAAAATTCATAACGCGATTAAAAGTCCCAGTAAGATCTTGGTGGAGATTATCTTCCAATTTTTGGTGCACGAGAAAAATAGATTCAAAAAAAGAGTATTCTTAATTAAAACTTGTGTCCGTTAAGGGTGTATCAATTTTAATTCGAGCTCCTATGGGTTAGCTATGAGTGTTCGCACTTTCTCAACGGTAACGTTGACAGAAAATTATCTTTCAATCAAGTAAGAAACCACTAGGCGACGTTTGATAATATGTCAAAAAGAGAGGTGTTATTTCTTGAGAATAGAAAATTAAAATAACATCAGATTTTGGAAATTACCGAGGCCTTTCAAGAATGCCAGCGTTGAAGTTTTTATGACGTCTTGGATTGCGATCTCTCGCGCATGAGAAATAGCGTTTCGTGACCTCCAACTGTTGAAATTGATCCGTGAAATCAGAAATAAATTCAATAAACCTGTTCAGAGATGCAGTGTTTCGAGGAATCGGTCGTAATTTATTCTCAAATTGTGGGTATATTTATAAATATATTGAGAGTCGTGGAATTATCGATTGCTTTTATTTCTAGAAATCTGATTCTCGTGAATTTTTTATCTCCATTTCTAGATTTTGATGTAGTTTTTGTTTCTTGCTTTTTTAGTGATATGACGGCAATATACTAATCAAAGTAGAGGCCAGATAACAAACGGTTATCGCATGTTCTGTTCGCATTGTGTTCTGTAGTGCCCTATTGTAGCAATTATTATTATTTGTATATCTTGGATATGTGGGATCTTAGTTATCGTTGGTTTTAAACTTTGTATAAATAATTTAGATTGTAGGAAAAAAACGACCATTTTAATGGGTAATTTAACATTTAAGTTTTTTTTTCTACGATGTGTTATTTACGTAGAATTTGTTGTATATACAGGTGATCTACAACTATAACTTTCAAAACGAAAAATGTTTATTTTATTTCCGTAAATAAATAATAAATTTAAAAAGCCACTCAATTTTTTAAATAAATTATAGCATTTTATTTCTACAGGGTGACCTAAATACTAATGAACCTTGTTTCGATCGGATATATACTAAAGTATTTCTTTTTTGTCTGAGGGTAACTCATTTTTTTAAATGTGGTATGTCTATGTAAACGGAGCATTTCGTTGTTTTATTTTTTTTTAAATCTCCTAAGTATATATGTATTAGTTATTTAGATTTGAAATCATTTTGGATAAGTTATAATGAGAGAGGTTGATTGGTGTCTACCTGATCCATAATAATGGAATAATACAAGAATACTTGAATGTAATTATAAAATAGTTAATGTAAATAAAACTTTCCGTAAAAATATATTAATTTCGTGTTTGTTTCATAATTTACATACGTTGGCGTCGTTAAATCAAAAGACATGGTATGTTATCCTGGAGGCATCACCAATGAAGCCATTACGGAAATCTTACGAAGGCCTTAACATTATGGCAAACTTTTCAGGACCCTCACAACAACAAGATAATTCTTTCGATTTAAGTTTCTGTGGCAACGATCCCATGTCTTGCCCTTTGAGTTACACGTTTCCCAGTTGTTGCGTAAGATGAAAGTTATAGTGTTGCGCACTGCTGTCTTATCGACGATGTTAAAAGTAAATCCAGGCCATATATCTCCTTTCGACCGAGTAACCTTCCTTCGAGAAAAAAGTAACGCGGCTCCACAGATTGTAATACTATATTAAAAATGAAGAAGTCTTGATTATTTAAATAAAATATACATGCGCAAAATCCAATGCGTAGTGACTCGTTAAAAGAGATAATAGTTCCGGTCTCGTTTGTTCGGTATTAAAAATAAATTTTTAAGACAAAAATCTTTAAATAAGAAATATAATTTCTCTTTCTAAACTTGCTCTTGTGACGGGCTAGGGTTTCTCGGAGAGGAAAGGGCACAAATGAAAGTTACGCGTAAAAACACAAACACCTTTAATCGCCTGGGGCGCACACTACACTACGTAAGCTTCCACAAGAGAGGAGATAACTGACGCGCACCCTGTTGGCTGCGCGCAAAAACAAAATAAAAGAAGAGCAAAGTCCGTTATCGGTCTGGTCTCGTTACATCCTCCCCCTTAGAATTGCATGTACGACCTCGAATGCAATTCTACAAGATCTGCCACTGGCGGCATCTCCTAGGTGGCTGCATCCTAGTAGGTAGCTCAGGTATGTGGGAAGCCACCGATGAAGTAGAAGGCACCGATGTCCTGGAAGGGAATGATGTCCTGAAAGGCGCCGATGATGTAGAAGACACCGATGGCGTGGAAGGCACCGATGTCCGGAAAGGCACCGATGATGTAGAAGGCACCGATGACGCAGAAGGCACCGATGTCCTGGAAGGGAACGATGTCCTGGAAGGGAACGATGTCCTGGAAGGGAACGATGTCCTGGAAGGCGCCGATGATGTAGAAGACACCGATGGCGTGGAAGGCACCGATGTCCGAAAAGGCACCGATGAATGTCTTGGAGCTGATTGCTGTTGCCGTGGACGGCCTCGTTTCCGCAGTGGTCGTAATAGACACGGATCAGGGGCACCATGAGTGGCGACAAAGGGAGTCAGCAGTCTGCTCGCATATTCGACGGGGCGTTGGTCTGGAAGCTCCCCCTGGAGTAGAACCGCTCCCAAAGCGTAAGCGCTTGCATCTCTTCTGACCACATATGGCAGGTTGCTAACGTGGACGTTGCTCACAGGTACAGATGTAGCAATATCTTCTTCTCGTATAAAACCGTGGCGGCTACTGGGATCTTCCTTGAAGAACCATTCATGTCCGGGAAGATCCAGAACCATGCCAGCACTTCGGATAAAATCTATGCCAAGTAGCATCCGGCTCTCCGGATGATCCGGAATTGCGATCAAGGTCGTGAGGATTTTACGGTTGACGACAGAAATTTCCACAGAAAAACTCCTGGCTAATACTCGATGCGTTTTTCCATCAGCTAACTTCATGTCCAGGGAAGTCTCGCTGAACGGACGCCCTCGAGAAATTAATATATGATAAAGCTGTGCACCGGCTATACTTCTTTGGGAGCCAGTGTCAAGACAAGCTAGACCATCCAGTCCTAAAATCTGGACCGGGAGCATTGGTCGCGATGAACCATCATCAATAGAGAAGGTTGACTGCGTAAAATTGAAGGATGAGACAATCGTACTTTCAGTTTTCATGGGAGGCGCACAGTTAGGACAGTTGCTTCTGACGTAACCTGGGGCACCGCACCCAAAACACGTTATTTGTGGTTTTGGCGAATCAGATTTTGGGGTTTGGGGTGATGATTTTACTGATTGTACAACATCACCCTTAGTTGCCTTTGCTTTCCTGCAATCTGATTCAACGTGGCCGAAATATTTACAGTAACTACACCTCGGACGCTGTTTCTTCTCCGGTCGGTGTCTACCTTCATTACTACTGAAATCCTTTGATGGTCGCACAACCTCACGCCGTGAGTGTTCAATGTCTTTTGCACATTGCAAAAGACTCTTGAATGAGTCGAAATCGCTAGGTGAAAGTCTTTTCCTAACTTTTCTATTGATTAACCCGTATACAATATCTAATTGCGCGCGTTCTGGCAAGGTATACGGTAATTGTGACAAGAGGGCACGAATGTGGCATACAAAAATCTCGCTTGTTTCATTTTCGTGTTGCTCACGTGCAAAAATCTCTCTAAAGACGAGATGAGGCGGCAATTTGCGAGAGAACGCGTCTCGAAACGCGCACACGGCACCGTCCCAGTCCGAAATATCTCTCTTTATACCCTGCCACCATGTCGCAGCAATGCCTTCCAGAAGCATTGAGACACCACGTAATGCATTTTCTTCGCTGACATTTGCGCAATCCTTAAAGGTCAAAACCGAGTCCAAGAATGCGTCAACATCAGACGAAGCACTGCCGTTAAATCGAGAAGTACATTTAGAAAAATTGCCGCTACTTGGTGTAACAAGGACGGGGCTCGTCAATTGCCTATCAAGAACAGTCATTCTTGCCGAGTCCGTAATTTGCGCAATCAGCGCCTGAAATTGTTCGTTTGATAACGTCAAGGCTGGCGGAGATTCACTCTTCCCTTCCGTGGGTAATGATTTAGATTTAGGCATGGTTGCTATTTCTAAACTAATCCACGCAGGAAACAATATCACTCAGCGGAAATACGGAAAAATTCGCTAGGCGGCAAGGCCCAAGGTCGCAGCGCGGAAAAGGCAATATGGCCGCACAAAGTAACAACCACGTGGAAGAACGCAGTTTGGCCAAAAAAGCAATATGGCCGCGAGTAAAACAATATGGCCACGCGGAAGAACACAATGCCGCAGCGCTGAAGGACAGTTAATTATCGCAGCGCGAAAGGACAAATATTTTCGCAGTGAGCGAATAATATCACGTGGAAATAAGAAATTTACGGACACACGTATCGCACTAAATTTCACTGTAGGTGGAAGTAGGCGAAGAAGTACCGCTTCGCGGAAGGATACTTAAGAAAACCACGTGGCAGGATGTATAGCACTAACACGTAGAAAATAGACAGCACACACTAATTATGGCCAAAATACAAATTTGAAATTTGCGGACACAAGTATCGCACTTAATTTCGCTGTATATGGCACTAAGTGAGGAGGTATCTATACACAACACGGAATTGGTTGCGCTGCTTCCGGAATCCGATGCTCAGATCTGATGAGTGTTTAAAACGCAAATATTCCTTTGCAAACTTTTATCTGCTCCCGAGCCGCGAGTTGGGCGCCATTTGTGACGGGCTAGGGTTTCTCGGAGAGGAAAGGGCACAAATGAAAGTTACGCGTAAAAACACAAACACCTTTAATCGCCTGGGGCGCACACTACACTACGTAAGCTTCCACAAGAGAGGAGATAACTGACGCGCACCCTGTTGGCTGCGCGCAAAAACAAAATAAAAGAAGAGCAAAGTCCGTTATCGGTCTGGTCTCGTTACACTCTTTAATTCTTTGTTTTTCGGATTCCGTTTCTGTTTCTCACGTAATAGAAAATAGATTGACGATTTTAAGCAATCCTGAAGAGAAGCAGGGTAACTGTTAAGTCAGTGAACGTATCGAACAGGAGTTAGGTAAGGTACCGTTGGAGAATATTCGAGGAGTATTGGTCGTTCCATATTTACTACAAAGCAATAAATCGTGAAACTTGGGAAAATTGAAGTTGCTGTTAGAGTAATAAGAGTGGATGCGCGAAGCGCGTATAGGCGGAACTGCCACTTTTTGCTGCTCTGCATTTTAAGAAGAAAAACATGACTTCTTCGTTTCAATTATTGTAGCATTGTTACTCTACAAAATTTACACACACACACACACACACACACATACATATATATATATATATATATATATATATATATATATAATCCAAGGCCATGAGAATGTCGCGTAATGAAGAAAACTTCAACATAAGTATTAGTGTAAAGCAATTAGAACAGATTTCGGAATATAAATACCTTGAATGCACCATAAGTAGATAAGAAAAATGTACCGATGAAATAAGGACTAAAATAGCTAAAAGCTGCTTTCCGAATAAAGATACTCCTAATAGTGGGAAAATAAAGGATGTCCCCAAGAAGTTAATGAAATGCTGTATATGGGGTATAGGTTTGTTTGGGGCAAAAGCATGGACGCTAAGGAAAAATGATATAAAATACTTGGAAAGCTTTGAAAAGTGTACATGGAGCAGAATGCTGAAGATAAAATGGACAGATGTAAAACGAGGAAGTGCTAAGAAAAATAGAAAAGAGTGTAAGAAAGAGTAAGGCGAATTGGATCGGACATTACCTTAGGAGAGAGAGAGAGAGAGTATGATTAAAGACATGTTAGAAGGAAAACTGGAGGGAAAAAGAGGAGGAGGAAGGAAAAGGTTTCAACTGATAGACGACTTGAAAGAGAATGAGAGCTATCAAGGCATAAAGAAGACTAGAAAATATGAGTGGGTATGTGGAGAACCAGGCTCAACCACGAATAATCACGGATCTGTCTACGGACGGACTACCTACGATGATGTTCATAAAGTAAAGCATTTCGTTCTGTTATAAGATTTGTATATCATGTGTCATTAAGCTAATATTTGTTTGATAAACGGAATTAGATATTCTTGATTTTCTCTATTGTTCCTGTAACCCTCTTCCATTTCTAATAAACTATTAAATCGATTCATAACAATTTGCATGCAATCGAGCGGAGGGATCTGGGAAGGATTTTAGGAGAAGGCGGATGTATCCAGGATTTTTTCCCTTGCTTCATTATTGTATGTAGGAATCTAAGAAATATCTGTTTTTGGTTTTGCCAGTTTTTATAGAGGCCGTTGAATTGTTTTTCTTGTTCAACGCTTTCTTTCGAGAATGCGGAAGCCTGTGAACCCAGCCGGCTTGGGTGTTTGTGAGGCTGCATAAGATTGAGGATGTAGTAGTGCGTCACGGTAACGTTCGATGAATAACTCATTGACGGCAAATGTATTTGAGCATTTATTGGTAGTTGTAAATGGCATTATAACCATTAAGGAATAAATGTGACGCTAATTTAAAAAACATGGTTGAAAAATTCCATTCTCTTCGACCTAAAAGCCAGAGAAATCATTTTAGGAATTTTTCACTTCGATCTCTTCACTCGAAGAGTCATGCCATGGCGTTTCGTACAGAGACGAGAAGAGTCTTAACGAATTTACTCCGGCGGTGTGGGAGCATCCTCATGAAGAACCCATTTGCGCTCGCGTGATAGCGAAAACTTGCACGTTAGACACGAGTCCAAGCGTCTACTACGTGCGTGCGAGTGTCACTAAAGGCCGCGTGCGTTTTAACACGCCACGGAGGTCACGTCTTATCTCCTTCCTTCACTCACTCACCCCCTCGATGATTCGGCACGCGAGGTTTTGTAGCCTAAGCGCCGCCTCTGTGCGTGTGTGTGTGGTCAGGCCAAATGCTCTCTTCAAGCAGGGGAGGGGAAGGGGGAGTGAGTGTGTGAGAGAGGGAGAGGGAAAGAGCGTAAGAATGATAAGGAGAGAGTGGGAGAAAGACAGAGACTAGGAAAGAAAAAAAGATTGGGAGAGAAGGAGATGGTAGGAGAGAGAGATATAGGTGGTAGTGTAGGAAAGATAGAGGTAGGAGGAGAAGAGTGACAGAGAGAATTAGAGAGAGGTAAAGAGTGAGAGAGAAAGGGAGAGAGATGGAGGGAGAGTAAGAAAAGGAGAGATGGTTGGAGAAAGGAAAAGGGTTTGGCATTGAGGGTAGGATGGTGTTTGTTTAAATACAGAGTTCAACACGGGAAACGGGAGCGCCACAACCAGGCTTTCAAAAATAAAGGGCACAAACCCTTTTGTTCAATCCTACGAGGGCTTGTCCGTTACACTTTTATCGAAATATTTTCGCGATTTTCTGTCTCTACCCCGGATGGGTTTTTGTATTGCCATTTTCGATACCGAGATGCGGAAATGACGATAAATTACGATTTTTCATGTTTCGATCGTCGTTTTTCCGCGTTTGCGTAAGAGTTTTACGTAAAACCCAGATTTAGTTTTTTGCCCTCTTCCTATTGTTCTTAGTCGCACGCGTTAGACCATTTCGGTTATTTTTCAGACGAGCTCAATCAACTTTTTTTTGCAGAGAATCCATTATCTCCGTGTCCAGTGTGTTTTTGTTCGTTGGGAGCATTCCGGATTCCGCTCTTCTCCGTTCGCCCTGCTTTATTCCGCAGCGTTTTTGCAATCATATTCCATCCGGGCCGGCGATTCTCTCTTGTTTTAATCGATCTTTAACATCGCCGCTCTTCTTTGCCCTTTCTGAGTTCCCCTTCTTGTTGGATCGATATCTACCACATCCTCTATTTTCTTTAAATGCTAGGTTAGAGTTATGAAGATAGTGATATTTTCTTTTCAAGAATTGTACGGACTGCGTATATTTTCCGAGTCCGTGGAGAACAATACCATTAAAAATTCATTTTGCTATTTCGGTCTTCTAATTGCGTTTTTTTAGTCGCATTCCACTTCTTATAAATATAATTTAATCTTTTTGTTATTTGTTTTTTATCATTTCAATGGCTAACTATGCAATTATCTTCCATCGTAGTTTTTGTAGAATCGACCTTGCCTTATTTTTTTATTATAAGTGATAACCATATCCACGACACAAATTATGTATACCTTGTGTTTATATTTATTTTGTATTTTTTTCTAATACAATTTAACTGTTAAGTTATTCAGATCATCTATTTCCCGTTGCCGTGAGATATTTAGAATTTTTTAACCATAAAAATTATAATCTTAAGAGAAAATCGTCAGACGTGCTTTTATTACCTTCAGGAGGAAAAAATAAAAAATGGGGGTTTCAAACCAGGTATACTCATGCGTATCAGTGAGGACTTTTAGCGTTAGTGCGGAATTACATGGGGGAAGCAGTTGAAAGGTTAATCTTAAATGCAATGTGTATCACTGGAGAGTAATTCGGCAATCACCGACTATTTTATTCCAGAATTGAACATGCCGTATGAGGTAGATAACTTTAAAACTGGAAGCAATCTTGCTAGTTTTTTTTTGTTTTCTTATGAAATTAAATCTTAGGTTACTTTATACATAGTTAGATATGAAAAGTTTTATGAAGAAATGAACAGCAAGTGGTTTTCATAAAAAAAAGTTGAAAGGGGAGTCACAAATATATTTGTTTGACTTTCCTTTCAAAATCTGAACAATTTAGCGTTTTTTATATTTATTTCAATTGCATCTCACCTAAAAAGCTTAATCGGCGTTACTAACGAATTTTCAAAGCATGAGAGACATGTTAATTAATCTTCTTATCAGTCACTTTGGAGCGACCGTTTCGGTAGAATTTATCCATGAAAGATTTAATCATTCGCTCTATTTGCTCGGCGCACAATGTGTTGCGGGTGCACATCGGTCAAATTCCTTTATTCTTGCTTAATGCAAGAAATCAATGGGAGCAATTATATACGATAGGGTACATCCTCCATATGTCTAGGCGCTGGTCACCCTCAACGTTCCTTTCACTACATCCCACGTCGTTTTCCTCGTTCCACTGAAGTTGAGCGGGTCGCTTATTATACACGTATAAACGTATGTTTCGCACAAAGGATATGTCACAGGCTCGTTGCGTGACTTTTAGAACTAGCTTTCGTCGTTCGTTTAACTAGACGTCCATAGGCGTTTTTTAAAAATTAGGTATTCCTCCATTCTCGCAAGTCGACGTATAATTGCTCACCTAAGCGTATGCATGCATAATTTGGTTTATCCCGCTTTGCGCGACAGGACGGCAGCAATTCGTAAATATCGCGTCGGTTGTGGCTTTGGGACAAGTTCTTGAATAAGTTATTATATTATACCTTTCGGCCTAATGAATCAACCATAAGCGATATTTCGTCATGCGCCGAATGGTAAAAGCCTTCTTTTACGACACACACAAATACGTCTTATTAAGGAAAGTCGTAACTGTCCCGATAAGGAAGTTAATTGTGAGGTTCCGACGGTTATTTTTTCTGTCGAATACAGAGTTCAAGGCTGTTATTTTGAATGTATGATGAAATATTAATCGAGTCCCTCTTTTTTATCGATGAGGCTGACTTATATATATTTATTCGCGTGTTCTTTTGTTTCTTTTAAGTAGAATTTGGATTAATTTATTTATCACAGCAATCCAGGATTTAATATCCGCAGCCACAATGCTCAATAGATGTATTAATGTAGTAACCAGAAAAATTAAATGCTCTCAGCCAACTATTCGAAAATATGCTTTTCATTTATATTCCCCGAAGAAAAGAGTTATTGCGCGTGAATATTTTAATATTTGTGTAATGAAATTATGGCGAATATGAAAAATTAGCGCATAGTAATCATGTTCTGCAAAAAGCTTTTCAAATTCACATAATGCACTGTATTTTTTATAATTAAATAATTCAAATTTATTTTTAACATACACTTTTCTCAGAAAACAAAAAAAAATGACTTGACGTACCTTTAAAATGATATTTGCGTGTAACCTAACCTAACAGTATAAGATTTAGTCATATAGTTAATCACTAAAGAGGTTTATGCTGAAAGAAAAGTTGTGTATTGAAGTGTGCTGATATATCGTTTGGTGACTCTTAAGTCAACGTGAGTTAGCAAGAAATTTTTATCTCGGATTTGTACCAATACATAGTAGTAAACCATGCAGTAATACGTGACAATGAATTAATCGTTAATGTTTTAAACTTCTATCTTCTTACTGAACAAATATTCAAGAAAGCGCGACTTATATAAAAGCACCTTTGAGAAAATGGTAGGTCTCAAAATTAACATCTAAATGAATGACTAGATAATTATTGAACAAGATGTAGCGAAGGTTTCCAGGAGCAAAGCTTTTAATAAATATGTTCGGTGCGTTAAAAATTAAGCGAACCTTTTGGCGTAAAAATCGTTGTCTTAACGATTTTGAACAGAACTGTCTAAATCTCCGACGTTAGGTTTGCGTAAAATTAAACAAAACGTTCCATTTAAATATGCATCTTTTTTGGAAACGTCTATACATACAGGGAAGAAATGTATCGCCTATATTCATTGAAAGATATAGGTTTATCTAACACAGTCAACACTCGAATATTAAATGCAAAATAAGCAAACTTGTTTGATTATAATATGAAATCCTTGTAGTTTTCTCAGCGCAGCGCCGTTTTTCACGGAATTGTACGATGAGCTTGTTTTAGTCCGAAGGAAAATAGAATTAATTCAATATTCAAAGTGTCATTATTATCTCAAGCCTCGCTAAAACTCTAGTTCGACCATCGCCGAGTAAGTTCATCTCGCAATTTTCAATTAAATCTCTATTCACCGAGTTTGTTGGAATGGAACGCAAAAAAAATATCCATGATTTCAGAAATGCTCGATTGATTTGATTCAGTCAGCGAGGTTAACAGACAGCTGCTCCATCACATATCATTGTCACCTTACCGTAGCTACGATGAAGTTTTGCGTTTCGCAAAACTTATGTCACCAACTAATGCGTCAGTAATTAAGATGAATTTACATTTCCAACAGACATTTTGCATACATATCGAACAATTTAGCTCATACGCTTGTTAATGCATGTCTGAAAATGTAGTATTCGCGGTATCCGCTGTATAAAGTTGGCATAGTGTGGTTGACAGTTGAACTTCAAAGTGAGTGCTCTTTCGCATTTTGTTATCGTGGAGCTGTAAAGTTTCATTCGGTTGCCGGAAGAAATTAAACCGAGGATCCGTTGCGTGCTGCACCCACGTTGAGTTTTACTCTGAATTAAAATTAGTTCTTGTTAATTCGTCTGCTGAACTCTTGAGTTAAACCTTGTAACGTGTGACAAATATGGAGAGAATTGTTTATCGTCCAAAAATTGGTAAATGTGATACGAACTGTTCAAAAACGGTCGCACTAGTGTAATGGATGCTAGAAGTTAGACCAATATAATTGGTTTATAGCTCGTGCATTCAGAAAGCTTTTAGGACTCGGTTCGAGGTAGGAGAAAGAATTACACTGAACATGGTGTATGTTGATGTTTCTGTAGTGAACTATTTTCCGATGTTATTCTCAAAGTTAACCTTGTTTATTGATTGATGAAATTCTCTCCTATGTTTGAGGTCGCCATATCGCCGCCACATTTCACGTTATGGCGAAAGGAATCGCACGTTGGATTTTCGTCACATTTCCGTTATTTATGACGAGGTTTCAGCATTCTTACGACTTTCGCGCGTAGACACTATTTTTTTCGAAAAACCTGCGCCGGCGATAATATATAGGGAGAGGAAGGTGGGTAATAATTTCCCATTCAGGCCTTTTTGCAGATGTGCGTTGTTGCTAAAAAAAGTAAAAGGGTACCCCGTCGCACATTATTTCTCTTTGCTTCTCTCTCTGTTTCCTTTCACTCTATTCTCCTCTCCTCCTTTCTCTTTCGCTATCTTCACCCCGCCAGACTTTCTCTCGCCTGCCACGCCCCTATACATTCCGCTCTATCTTCTTCTTCATTTATTTCTCTCACTTCTTTACGAGTTTATTCCCTACTTGCACATCGTTGGTCTTCGCCGACTTTTTTCTTCACGCGGCGCAGTAAATACTCTCCCTCCTCTCCCAATATCTTCTCCGATGAAGAAATTCTGTCTCGACCGCCAATCGAACCAGGAGGTTCCGCTTGCCGGATGGATATTCTACCGCTAAACAACCGAGGGAGATTGATCCTTATGGTTCAGAACCTCGAGGTCAGGCTACTCATTCTAGTATCAACTTTTCCCAACAGATGTGATCCATGAAGACGCCAGTGAAACACAATGTTAAATTTGGTGTTAAATTCTATGTATGCTGACATATGTTGGTTTAAGAGAATTTCTAGCAAGTGGAAGATCCGGGTTCGATTACCGAGATAGGCAGAATATTTCTCCAGATTTTCAGAATATCTTCTAGTCTAGCGTATGACTTCATGAAACACATTCCTTTATGGTTCTTCCCTCATCTAACCCGTCACTTCTCTTGACTTCTTTCACTAATTTTCTCAACCCCTCTCTCTCTTGCCATGCTCTCCTCCAATTTTTCTCTCCCACTCTTTCTTTCTCCCTCTCACTCCATCTTTCCCTCTCCATTTCCACTGCCTCCCTTCCTCGACTCCTCCCAAAAACCTCCTCTTTTACTCCCGATCGATAGGTCAAAGGAACGCAGCGTAACGTCGCTTTCATCACCAAACTGCTTTCGTATGATGTTGTTTGATATTGTTTTGTTTGTGAAGTGGCGTTACGGACAAGAGGTGCAATTATAAAAAAACAAAGAAAAAATGTAAAACGAGAGGACGACCTGGAACGGGGTGAATATGGGAAGGTTGTAAAAAGGATGGAGAGGATGGGGTATAGGAGAATGAAATTGGGGAGGGGTATAGCCCCATAAAAGGCACCGGATGGTGAGAATGGCGATGAATCAAAAAGAGCAGGGTCAGCAGGGGATAAAGGCAGCGCACTTGATGAGCACGGCAACGAGAGAGGGTTTTTGGTAACGTTTGAAGTAAGGTTCTTTGTGTGTGGGTGGGTGGGGTTAGGATAAGGAAACATAGGAAGAGGATGGGATGGGTGCATTGTATTGGATGGGAAAGAGAGGTAAGGGGAAGAAACAAAAGGAAAGGAGAGTATAAAAGAGAGGGAAAAGGGAGAACAATTGAGGATTCCCTATAGCACGCGAAGTTATAAAAGAGCAAGTGTCTCCCCGTAGTGGCACGGGTTGGAACCAAACGCCATGACGTATAAACTCATTTCCTTATGCGATCCGTGAGAGACACGGGAACGAAATGGGGGTTGACGGAGGGAGGGTTTTTAATGCATCTCGCGATGATTTAGGGGATCGTAGACTTTTGAAATTCATTTTAATTGAAGGTTTTTTTTGCCGACTCCCCGTTTGCTTAATGGTACCATTTCTGCTGCATCTATGCGGTTTAAGGAGATCGATGCGTCATGTTTTACTCTATCCTCCCTTTTATTCCAAAATGACATTGTTTGATCTTCTGCCACCCGAAGGTAGATTGATACCGTCGTTTTCTAATGTCTAGTAGCTGCGAAGTGCATTTCCCTTTTACCTGATTGCGGTAAACCGTGCATGTTTCCAATGGACATTTAATTTTATAAAATAATTTTCCGTAGATTACATCATGAAATTGCAACGCAAGATATATTTTCATATTTTTTATGAAGATATAATTTTAATGCCACTTATAGCGTTCTATCGTAAAGTTAATAATATTCTCAATTTTTTCGTATTTATGGAATAACTCGATATATCCTGTGGTAAACGCAAGACCTCGATCTGGCTGATAAAGATCAGTAAGTCGCAGCAACTTACCGTATTGTCTCGAATATAACGCTACGTTTATTTCCAAAAAATTAAAATTTTAAATTATCTCCCGCGTTATATTCGAGTACTCCTAGTGATTTGAAAAATCGTAAAATCGTGTTTCGAAAAATCGCCGTACATTTCGCACGTCTGTTTACGAGATACAAGATACTTATTATATTGTAGACACATTAGGCGTACGTTACATTATACATGAAAAGCATCCGAGGCGAGAATAGATCGAATTCAGTCAGCGGCTGAACCCCACGATCGCCATTGAATTGAAGCTATAAGTGCGTCGGCATATTCTTTGAAACTACCATAGCGAGTTTTTACCCAGGCTTTATTTTAACAAAGGGTGATAAAAAAGGTATTGATCATGTTGAGGAAAAACTTTCTTCCAAATCTCAGGTTAACATAGGAATCCGACGAAGTTATTACATGAATTTTAAAATAGTCGTTGTTGTTAAAATCAACCAGAAATTAGAAATCAACGATAACTGTTATGCTTGCACTCACGGCCGACGGACGAAAACTGACACCCTACGTAATTTTAAATCGTAAAAGGAAAAGTTACCATCAGGTGTAATCTTTCACATGCAGGAGAAGGGGTGGATGAACGAGAAACCTGTGTTAGATTGGCCGAAGTTTGCTTGTGGTCGCGTTATATTCGAGATTTAGTTTTTTCTTAAAATATTTTCCAAAAATCTTAGGTTCGCGTGATATTCGAGGTCGCTTTATATTCGGGACAATACGGTACTTGCCTTTATTATAATTTCCAGAAAGCGGAATTCATAGCGAGAGTTATCATTTAAACAAATCTACTCATACTTTCAACGTAAACAGTTTTAAATCGGGGAGAGGGGGGGTGCCGGTGGTGTAGTGGTTAGGAAGCTGGATGCTACTCACCTGCCGCTCGAAAGAGAAGCGGCCACGACTCCTGCGAAAGTAGGATTTTTCCAAGATCGCCCGGCCCCCTGTTTGTGTGGTTTGAGGAGACCGCGCCAATTCAACGTTCCGTCCTTCGGAAGGTAAGTTAATCCGTTGGCCCCCTTGGTGCTCTTCGTTAAGAGTAAGCTAAAAGACGGCACCGGGTTTCTTTCCTCCCTTGTGATTGAGTCTGGTGTTGATGGAGTTATGGCAATAAATATCCAAGAGGTTGATTAGCCAAAATTGCACACAGTTTTAAATCGGAAGCGCGTATGCCACCAGATTATCAGAGGGATGAGTTACAGAGAAAATATTCGGTGTTTAATAACGCATGCTTTTGTGGTAAAATTATTTTCATGCGCACTCGTTTGAAAATTTTTAGCTGGGAAAGACGCAGTAATACTTAAAAATTCTGCATTTCTAATCATTGAATTTACTCCGAGAATCGCTCTCAAGTTCATTTTGTTAATTCAAAGGATTAATTCCACTATATATTTATGCGAATGATATATTGCTATTATGCCAATCTACGGTATTGCAGCATTAAAACCTAAAAGCAATTTTCAAGCAAATATTTATTCTTCATAATTTTAATTGTATATCATTATTCTCATAGATTTAATCAAAATCAACTAGTGTTGCTCGCATGATACTACGACTTGCGCAAGCAAGACTACATATGTTCATTGCAGAGGTACTTGTGGGTTTATCAATTTCCGCTAGGCAACTTCTACATCTACAAGTTACCCTGCAATTCACCAAGTTGGTGGGTGGCAGGGGGTGCAATGCACCAAATCCTACCTAAAGATTGTCTAACGCAATTCGACATTTCCTATTGTGATCTCGTATTGTCCTCGGAAAGAAAGAGCATAGATAACGCTCCGTTCTACAATCGATCTCACGTATTTTATCGCCTCGATCATTTCTACCTATATAAGTTGGTGCCACAATTATTCCCACTACCTCCTCTTTTTACATTCCGACCTATATTTCTTCAGAAGTTTCAAACTTGAGTCCAATCTACGGTCCTCCAGTGATACCCAGTTCAAATCTCTCAATAAAGAGGTGACGCTTTCCATATGTTCGTACTTTTGTTTTACAAATCTGGCTGCTCTGCGCTGTACTCTTTCTAGTTGAATTATGTGTCCCTTCTCGTACGGATCCCATATGCTCGCTGCGTATTCCACTTGCGGTCTTACCAGTGATAACTAGCATGTTTCACGTACTTTGTAGTGTTCCGTACTATTCTACCTATGAATGCCAGTTTCTTGTTGGCCGCGCCTATAACTCGACGAATGTGCATGTCCCACGAAAGATCTCGACAAATGGTTACTCCTAAGTATTTTACATACCCAGCTTGTCGAATGCTCATTTCATCTATTTTATATTCGTAACCTAAATCTTTGTTCTTACTTTTCCAAAACGTGACTGCGGCACATTTAGTATAATTAATTTCAATTTGCCATTCTTTGCACCACGCTGAAATGGCTCTTAAGTCTTCACGCAGTGACTGATGATTCTCATGGTTTTTTATTTCTTTATATAGAACGGTGTCATCGGCGAAGAGCCTAATTTTACTACGAACAACCGAGCAGATATCATTTACATAGATTAAGAAGAGCAGAGGGCCCAATACACTTCCCTGAGGAACACCCGAAGCAACTTTAACGGGGGACGAGTATTTCCCATCGATGACAACTATCTGTTCCCTATTCGAGAGGAAGTCTCTCACCCAACCGACAACTTTCGGATTGATACCACATTGTCCTAACTTCACAATTAATTTCCTATGAGATACTTTATCGAACGCTTTCCTGAAATCAATGAATATGGCATCGACCTGAGTATTTTTCTCTCCGCATCGCAACAAATCGTCCACGAACAGGCCGAGCTGCGTTTTGCATGATCTACCTCTCCGGAATCCGTGTTGGCATCCGCTAAGCAATGAATGCCTATCTAAATAGCGCATTACAGAGCTAAAGACTATGTGCTCAAGTATCTTGCACGATAATGAAGTTAAGGATATCGGCCTATAATTTTCGTGGTTCTCTCTGTCGCCACCCTTATGGATGGGCGTAACGTGTGCCACCTTCCAATCTTTAGGAACTACTCCTTCCCTAATGGATTTCTCGAATATAATTTTCAAATACGGCGTGATTTCAGCAGCTAATTCTTTCATTACACGCGCGGGAATTTCCTCCGGTCCAGGAGATTTATTTGGCTTAATTGAATGAAGTTGGAGCGCGATGCCATTTTCCGAAAATACCAAATCTTCCATCGAATCGCCCTGACGCATAGGAATAGGGGTTTCACATTCATCGTCATCACGAGTAAAAGCCTTCTGAAAGTGATGATTTAATAGGTTTGCTTTATCCTTACTATCGTGAACTACGTTTCCCGTTTCATTTTTACACCCCTAACTATTAAGTGCATCATTAATGCCATTATTTTGAAGCGATTCCTATTTTTGTTTGCTCTCTCTTATCATGTCTGACCATAAATAAATTGTAGTTGTAATAATTCGCCTAATAATAATTAAATTTCTTTGATAAGGTGTTGTTTTACGCACTATATATCTTTTTACTACGCAATTATTAATAATAAAAATTCAACTGATGTTTTTTTTAAATTCTTTCAGTTATATGTTTAATTTCTTATCGCCAATGTTTGCCGAACCATTCCAGAGCGATAAATGGGTTTTGCTTCGTTTTTAACGAGTCGTCTCCCATGATAAATCTGTCTTTCTTTATTGGACATACAGTCAGAAGTTGATAAAAACATATAGTTACGTATTATAATTATTATTTATTTATTTTTTTCGTACCAGGAATTTATCGGCCGTTGGCCACAATTATATCATCCCTCTTACCATTGTTAGGTTGCAACTCGCCTCGTACCATTTTTTTATGATGTCCCATTAATTGCTACTCTGGTTGTAGCCACGAGTTTACAAATTAATTCATCAAAGCGCGACGGGAGCTGCTCTGGGATGTGTATTTTTTCCTCCTCTCTTTCTCGTCCGCCCGGGGCATCGGAGTGTGGAATGCGTTGTGTGGGGGGAAGAAAAGGAGGGAGAGGGTTTTGAAGGGGGGAAAAGAGAGGGGCGGTGAGAGGTAGAAATCCGAGAATGCCTCAAGTGTGCGAGGTTTTAAGAGGGGTTAGAGTGCGTGGATAGGAGAGAGAGGGAGGGAGAGAGGAGAAAGGAGGTGAGAGGGTAGGAAGAGGAAGGAGGGGGAGGGGGAGAGAGAGACCCTCTTAGTGCTTCAAGTGGTAGCAGCGACCTCTCTCAAAAGCCTTATTTGCGTATTGACCAGTCCCTACCTCTCTCTCTCTCTTGTTCTCTCTCTTATTTTGCGTCCACCTCCTCTCTCCCTTTGTGCCAAAGGTGGAATGTGTATGGTGTGGTTTGGACCCACTCTCCCCCTTTAAATTTAAGCGAGTTTCGCTTTAGTTTTAGCAGTTCGGGGATTTTTTCCCCGTCACGCGCTTGTTTTTTATTTATTTTTGTTGTGGTCCATCCTATTTTTATCGCTTCGCGAGTGCCGTCGTGCTGATAACGTTTACCTGTCGAAGGAGACTGGGTAAAACTGAATCGGGTTACCAATACTTCTGCTTTTTTGAGCTGCGGAGTTTTCAAAATGTACGCGCGTACGAAAGCTTAGGCATGGGGGTTGCTTCGCGCTCAGGTAAAAGTAAGAGTGCCTGTTCTGCTCTCATCTTTCTGCGTTTAAGTCAAAATAACAGTTCAGTAGTGGAGATAAAACTACCAAGCTTTCTCGTTAGATACCATTAGATTCGGCAAACATAGGTCGGTGAGTGTGACACTTAATGAATTATAGCCCATCGAAGCATTCTTTCTGATGGTGGTTGCTTGACAAGGGAACTGAGACTATTTACAGGTCACGTTAAAAAAAAATGCGTCTAACTCGCTGCACGCAATTTTATGCTGCGGATTCAAATGAGGTAAAAGAATTTTCGTTTTTAGTTAATGGAAAATTTTAATCCTTTTCCTGCTAATGCAATTGGTTCCTTTAATATTACTTCATCTTTAAGAAAAAGTAAGCTAACTTCTAAAAAATTTTATATTTTTTTTAAGGGCATCCACAGACTCAAAATGTTTAGTATAGTTGCTAAACACATTTCTATTTCGTTCCTTATATCCATCTCGAATTTTTTCCTTTCGATAGATCACACACACACGTACGACCATCGCCTACTATGACGACGCAACCAGGACAAAAATAGGCGCCCGATTTATCGGTTAAGCATCGGAATCGTTAAGGAAATTCAAAATGACTGACGTAAGAGAAAATCGCGGAGACGGTTGGCTTAGCAACTCGCCACTCATTCATCAAAAAGTTTTTTGGCCATCAAAAGCGGAGCCATTAGGGAACTAAATGAAAAGTCGAAAGGTTAAAAAATCTTCTCAAATATTTACCGTCCTGCGTCCTACTTTCAGAAGGTAAACGTAATGCAGTAAAAGACTCTTGGATAATTTAAACTGGGTAATTTCTGTGCGTCTACTTTTTCATGTTACGGGAAAGTTTTGAGCTCCCGACCTATGAACTACCATAGAGTGAAAGATAGAGAGAGAGAGAGGATTGAGTTTTTCCATATTCTCACTAATTGGGAGAGTTCATTTATGTAGGGTGCCGGACGCGCTGGTCATCTTCTTGTTGGGAGCCGACCCTGGGAAAAAAAGACTGTCACGGAACGTTAAAATAGTAACACGCCACCCGTGTGCACTTCGTAATATCCCGTGAAGTTGGCTAAATTTAGCGAATGTTTTAACTTTTTGCCTTCCGTGTTTTTATGATTTTGGTTTATTTAAGGTTGATAACAGTTGATGGATCGTTATTGAGAGATGTATTTGAAAAGCGCAGCAATTGGAATCGGCGTAGCAGCTTAAGAGTGGGCGTTAAATTATTGTATTACTTTTAAAAGTAGGCGTTAAAATATTTGAATAGTTTGTTTTAACAGTCACATTGAATTCCAGGAAAATGCGTGGCATTAGGAATTTTTTTATTATATTGTATTTGTGTTAGGTCTTTTCTTCATGGTGTTTCTGTGATCGAGGAAAGAAACTTATTTTGTTAATGTACAGTTTAAGGTCTCAATGTTATTCGTACCTGCTGAATAAATTTTAAGCAACTTTGTAGGGACCTCTTAACTTAAATGTCTTATATTTACAGTCAAGTAATTGGTCTTAAAATTTATAAGTCAGTGTGTTACTTTAGATAATATCTTGTTGATCGACGAAAAGACGTAGAAATACTTTCAGATCCAAATATGTTGTTAAGCTCATTAAAAGGAATAATTTTTCTGTCATGGAAAAAGAATGGCTTCAGTAGTCTTTTTACATAATAAGCACTAAACGAGCTAACATTTGATTGCAGGTTGCTTCGTGACGCTTTTGAACGCTGCATACAGTAAACTTTTGAGTTAATTCAAACCCGAACAAATCAAGAACGGCATCTTGACCTATCTTTCGTCATTTACTCAACGTGACTAATCGCTGTTTTAGGTCGGCCGTCCATTTGGATAATGACACGAGTTAGATTCCTAGAGAGTTTTCTCTGTTTGATATAAATAGGAAAAGACCGACGGATATTTTAAAATCGAGTATTTTTTATTGTGGTAGTATCGCGAGACGCACAATGCACTCGAAACGTTCGGTTAATTGAACGGAGGTTATTAATTTCACATTTTGATAACTAAATTGACGATTTTGAATGGACGAGAATGGGAAATAATTTTTGTGGAGGATTGGTTTTTAACAAATAAACATCTACACAAATGCGACAGAAAAATGCGTGCGTAATTTTAAGCTATTGAGTCGAAATTTATACTCTACCGTAACCGTGGAAGGAGAACTGAGATAATGATCTATGAAAAAAACTAGAAAGATGCACGTTGAAATTCGATGTGAAATTTCATGAATAGATGCGACGCGAGGCTATTATCCAAGTCAGTGGTACCCAATTACACGAAACCGGCAACAATGCGAATCACTAAGAATGCATCAAATTCTCGCGTTAAAACATTTAATGATCGAATCGAAGCGTATTAAAAAATCGATGGCAGGAAAACAAACTTTCGTTCTTTTAGGTGTTGGTTGTTTCAATCCTTGAACTCTTACGATGATTCTAAGTATTCCTAATATGCGAATGATTAATGTACTACATTAAAATGTATTCCTTCTCGTAAATAACGCAACGAATGTTGTTTACATCTCTTGCTATGAAAATCATTTCCCTCTCCTTCCTTTTTCTCGTATTAAATGCATTCAAAGCATGCTTTCAACTAACAATAGGATTTCGAGGTTTAACAATGTAATGGGTAGGCAAGGTAACATCCAGTTAAAATGGAAAAATTTCCCTAAAATATGTGAATTAAAGATTTAACATGAGAAATTTCGAAATGCAGGCAAAAAAATGAACAGAATAAGAAATATTATAATTTTTTCTTTAAAATGGTTTAAATCAAAGATCGTAGGTTAATTATTTCTAATTTAAACTTAAAAAAGAATAAAAGCATGCAAAACGAAAAATCGATGTTTACGTGTTACTTTATGGGAAAAGGAAATGTCTTCCTTTGAGTCGAACACGAATTTTTTCGAGATTATTTTTCGTTATCACCTTAAAATATGCGAATCTAGCATAACTGCAAAATTTCAAAAATATATCTAGATCTTTTATCGAGTTATTCCTATTTTTATAGCGTGAAAGAGGAGGCCATAAAGGGACAAAGGAACAGAATTAGACTTATAGATTTTAGACTAGCGTAGATGCCCGTCAAATATGACGGGTATGTGCAGATTATGTATTAAAATTAAGGCACTTCCCATTCATCCTCCCTTTCTCTCTGCCTCCCTCCCTCTCCCCCTATTCGCTCTCCCTCCTGTTCTCTCTCTCCCTCGTATTTTCTCTCTTTTTCTTATTCTCCATCCCTCTCTCCTTATTCTTCACCCTCTTTTCTTCCCATTCTCTATCTTTCTCCCTCCCATTCTCCTCCCTTTCTTCTAAAATTTAATTAGTTTTATTCGGAGGAAGTGCAATATATCCCCACTTAAAAGATCGCCACAAACAGACAGTTATTTCTTTAATTACCATGTCATCCTTAAATAAAAAAATCTGATTAGCTCATTATATAAATTTCTGCCAAATTTCAATCATTGATCAAGTTATGCGCGTTTTAATAACTTTGCACTCAGACCAACGGACTGAAGACTTAGGCTTTTGCTATTATTTTTGTGATTCTTTGATTCTTTTAAAACTCTATTTCTGTCCCAATTTCCAAAACCGTTCTCAAGTCCTCTATTCTTCTACCTAACTCCCGTAACCTGTCGCACAATTCTTCACCCTATAAATATTTTACGTGCTCGGTTTGTTTATTAAGACGTCCACCAAATACCTCCGATTTTCACTTTTAATTGAATTTAGCTCATCATAACAATTTTAATCTTTTTAAATAGTATTTCAGATTTTTAGGTATACCTTCTCGTAAATAAGGCTATGAATGTTGTTTACATTGATTGCTGTGAAAAGATTTTTCCTCTCCTTTCGTATTTCTCTCTTTCTCGTATTAAAAGTCTTCAAAGCACGCTAAAACCCATAAGGATTGAAATAACAATTGTATTTCGAGGTTTAACAATAAAATTGGTAGGCATGGCATCATTCCGGTAAAATGGCAAGATTTCCCCAAAATATGCGAATTAAACTTTTAACATGAGGAATTTCGATCTGTAGACGAAAAATGATGAATTGAATAAGAAACCTTGTAATGTTTTCTTTAAAATGGTCTAGATCTGAATGTCTTGAGTCAATAGTGTCTTACTTTAATGTCAAAAAGAAGATAAGTCTGCACGCCAAAAAGCCGATTTTTACGTGTTATCTTATGGAAAATGCAATTCATTCCCTGGAGTCGAATCCCGGGCGTTTTTCGTAAATTTTCTTCGTCACAGCATTTTGATATCCAAGTAGATTATCTCTGCCAAATTTCAAGTTTATATCTGTATATTTGATCGAGTTATTCGCGTTTTAAGAGCGTGACATGGACCAACTAACGGACTAACCAACGGACTAACCAACGGACTAAACAACGGACTAACCAACGGACTAACCAGCGGACTAACCAACGGACCTATCGACGGACCAACATAGCCTTTTATTATAAGGGGAGGAAAACCATAGCCTTGTCATATTGCATATAGCCCAGAAACTTCAACAATTAAGAAAATAATAAGGAGCGTTACTAAGATGCAATTAAGCGTAAATTGTTTACAATAACTGCCGGTAAGTAATGTGGTGGTGACAGCTAAAACATTAGTTTTAAAAATATCTCTAAAGCTATGTATTATATGGGCGAATGTTTCGAACAAACGTTGTAGAATATTTAATTTTCTACAAGTTTTGTTCAAGTACTTTTTTACATTTATCAAATATTTAAGCAATATAACAAAAACGGATAAGTTACAAGACTAAACACCCACTTACGGTTGACCAATGTTTTCCAAAACCAAATCAGTTCTTTTCTCTTTTACAAAAATGTGAAATAAAAAATTTTGCGCTGATATGATAAATGGTTTTTGAGTTAGAGCACCCACAAAATCCCGGTCACCGACACAGAAACACACCCACAGATATCATCAATAAAATAGTCAAAACGTGTTTAGGGGGCCTTAAAACATGTAACCCCGTTGAAATACACTCTCTATATTTCGTATATGGAGAAAGTAAAAATGAGGAAAACCATCCCCCACTATAATCTACCTAGTACCGAGCCACAAGTAGATTCGGATTTCTAAAAAAATAAAATGAACTTGGTAAAAGTACACTAAAAAGGAGCATGCACAAAGCCAGGCATTATTCCACCTGTGGTTTGGGACGCCTCGAGTGCCCGATGCAGTGCTCGCTTGCTTGCGTGCTTTCTGTTGTGTTGGGCCTCTCCGTCCGTTCCTGAGGGATAGAGAGCGTTTAGCCCCTGTGAGCAGCTCCCAATCGCCGGGATCAGCGTAGAGAAAGCCTTTCACTCACACATTCACGCCGAGGGAACGGAGAGTAGTAATCCTGCCTTTAGGTAATGCGCCTATAGGTCCCGGAGCTTAACTTCCCTCACCAAGGACGGGAGAAACGTAATTGTGTATTATCCCCGCGGAAAACAATTGGGTGGTTTGCGGGAGAGAGAGAGGCTGCCGAAGATCTGCAGCCGCCGAGGCGATGCGAACTCAAGATCGCCCAATGGAAGAACTGGTTTATTGTTTGAATCTTCGGCATACATTTCTTCTTGATATATGTCATAAAAACTAGAAAAGTTCCATTTTTATTGACCAGGCGATGCAGAATGCTTTAAAAATCAACGGATAGGGATCATAAATTTTGTCAACACCCTTCTTTCAATTAGCTACCGATTTATTATTAAAATCATCCGTGCACATTTCTTCGTGACAAATACCTACCATGAAAACTAGGAATGATTATTTTTCACGAAATTGTTTAAAATCAACACAGGATTCGGAAATGTTGTTCACACCATTCTTCCAACGAGGTATAGAAATTTAAGTGTTAACCAAGCCTCCCAGTTTTCATCTGCGTTTTAAAATGTTTGTCGAGTTATTTATGTTCGAGATGAAATATTTGTGGAGAATAAATCCTGTTAAATTGTATGCATGACGTGCACGTTAGCTGAGATTTATACGCTCTGTAAATAATGTTTCCAGAATCTTTTGCGCCAATTTATTTTGTTGCATATTCCTATCTCCTCTGCATAAATATGGATTGCTATAAATTTTGTTTTGTCCCTCCTGTTTCTTTTTTGAAATACGTAATTCAATGTGAATTTGTACATGGTTAAATTTATAGTTCATATTAAAGCAAATCACTTCAGAGATGAATTTTACCTGTGGTAATTGAATTCATTTTTTGCTTCTGTACTTGTCGTATTTTTCGCATATGCCCAATAATTGTTTTGGGAAAAGGGTTATTTTCACAGACTGAATTCCTGTTACATAATTCTAATGCGTGGATTTAAATGAGAATTTTATTTTTCAGTTCGTTATTCTCGTTTTTGTATTAATGAAATTTTCATTATCATACTCAGGCAGGGATTTTAGTCACGCTTCTAATAAGTATCACAATATTCAATCTAAGGCATACTTATAAAAATGTTATAACAGATTATATTATTGAATTTCGGATCAGTTTTGATGAGATGGGCGTATCGGAGGAAGACCTTTTTTGCTTCGCACCAAAAGTCGACTATAATAACTTCGTGAATTTTTCTTCGGAGATTAATAATTTTTTTACGAAAAAAATAGCCGAAACTTACCACAGAATAATAATGAGAAAAAAATTTCAAATCCCCTCCTATGGAAAATATTGAAGCATATGTTAGCTATAAAAAACTTTAAGTCCTCTTATTTAGGAAAATCGGATGAAGTAAGGAAGATCAAAAAAGTGGTTCGCTGCAAAACAAACGTTTTTTTCCTCAGATAGGGAGGGTAAACAGATTTCCCTCCATCATGGCCGTTCCGGATTGTCGGAACGGCACCATCGTACTCCTCTACCTTTCTCTACCACTAACTTATCCTTCCCGTGTGTGTTCCTTCCAGGAAGAGAGGGTAAAACAGTTCCCTAAGGTGAGGATTATTTGAAACCTCTTCGGAATAAGTGAGGCGGGCGGAGAGAGAGAGAGAGAGGGGGGGCGAGAGAGAGGAGAGAGAGAGGGGAAAGAGAGGGAGACGGAGAGGCAGAGAAAGGGGAAAGAAGAAGAGACAGGATAGAAATAAGAACCACGAGTTCGTGGAAGGAAGGAAAGGTCGAGAAAATAAACGGTATAGATTTTTTTCCAGCGAAACCGATTTTCACAGCGGTTTGCAAATTGGGACCGTTTTTTCCGCAAAGTAAAAAATTCAAAGGTTTTATTCTTCTTCCTCCTCTCTGCTGGGAGAGGACTGGGTAGTCTTGTAGCGTGAGAGCAATTTTCGGAACAGTTGAGGTGAGATGGGCTGGTATAGTGTGTGTGTGTGTGTGTGTGTGTCTGTGTTTGTGTGTGTGTGTTGGAGAGGCCGGAGGGTGCGACGTGGGCGTAGGGAGGAGTTTGAATGAAGGGAATGGTTAGGTTAGAGGGAGGGGAGGAACGGGGAGAGAGGTTGTTGGAGTTGCCATGGGAGATAGAGGGTTTGGGTCACGGCTTGTCCCTGGAGGTCCCTTTTCTTTGTGATACAAACCACTTCATCCGGCTGCCGCTAGATGGCCCTGTGGCTTCTACGCGATCTCCAAACTCATCCCAAACCTCCTCCATCCACCTCTCTCGTCTTCTCTTCTTACTGTTTCCCGCTCTCTCTCTCTTCTATTTTTGTCCGTTCTTCCCTTTACTTCCTCTCTCTCCGCCTCCCTCTCTCTATCTGTCTCTCCAAGCTTGTCTTTCACCTTTACAATGAGTAACTTTTTAGCTCCCAGAACTTCTGCTTTCATTTTTATAAAAAAGAGAACTACATTGGGTCGACTTCTTTCATATTTATATAAGCATTTTTTGTGCCTATTCGAGTTGTTTACAGGGCGTGTTAAGTTTGCAGGGACACCTTGAAGAAAGGATACGGAATCAAATTGTAGTTTGAGAATTTTTGTTTTGGGAGGCGTATTCATTCGCTGCATAAAAGTCATTTTTGGCGGGAAGGTTAGCCCGTCATAAAACTGTAGTATTAAGAAGAACTAACATTTGCTTTATTCTATGTTATCCTTCCGTAAATTTTATTTAACATTCGTTTAAGTTACCAATTATGTTTTGTTATAACATCTACGCTATAGTTTTTTTCTCTGCCGTAGATATTGTGCATTAGCATATTCTTGTTGCATTTGTAAGGTTGTTTTATTTTTGCGCTCCATAGTATTTATATATTTTCGTTGTTGGGTACTACCGTCTCCTGTGCGTGATCTAACCTTGCCTGTGTTGCTTACCCCTTTCACTTTATACCTGCGTTTGATCCTTTCTTGTACGCTTCACGGAGAACTTCCCAGCGTTAAAACTTAGAACACACTCTTTAGCGTTCTCCCACTTCAGCTTTTGTTTTTATATTGTAAGACTCTTTTGCCTTATTATATAAATTATGTAAGAATTTAGTATGGCCTCACCGTTTCCTCCTTGTGCGCCGCTGGTTGAGAGACCATGAGGGCTCGAATCACGGAGTTGGAGAGGGTGGTTTGGAACACTTTCAAAGGGTGGAAAGGTTCGAGGTAGCCTTGGTTCTTGTGGGGGGGGGGGGTGCGAAGTCTTCCCTGAAAACTCACCGCGCCAAATTGGCGGCCCGGGCTCGCCTGAGTGCGGTAGCCAGTAGAGCCACCGGGATTGCCCCTGACTACTTACCGCGGGCTGGGAGATCCGATGAGTGGAGAGTGGTGTCCACTCGGGGGGATCGCGGGGTGGTGCTGCGGAGGCAGGGAGTTAGGAAAGCTTCGGCGGACCCTCTTCCTGTCAGTAATAGGTTCTAGGTGTTGTCGGAGGACGACTTCATCGCCATTGCGCCCGTACCCACTCCCGTCTCTTCGATGGAGGCCGGGCCCAAGGGGAGTCGGGTTGGGAATGGGAGGTTGTTAGTGTTAGGTAGCTATAACGTTCGGCGTGTGATGACACTCCAATGCCAATGCGTGTGTTATCCAATGCCTGCCGGGAGGGAGTTGAAGAGCGGGTCTTCTCCAGATGTATATCAGGAGGCACGGTGCAGCAAGTGACCAACACGGTGAGAGAAGCGGTGGTGGCGACAGGTTGCTATCGGCTGCGGGTGGTGGCCCATGTTGGGACTAACGACGCCTCGAAGCGCGGGTCCGAGGAGATTTTAAGTTCTTTTAAGGACTTGCTCTCTGAGATTGCTCGTGTCTAAGAGGAGTCGGGTTCCGATGTCTGGCTTACTGTCTGCAGCATAGTCCCTAGGCTTGACCGCGGTTCTGAGGTTTGGAGTACGGTTGACGGTCTGAAACGGAGGCTGTGGAATTTCTTTCGGGACTTAGGAGTGGACTTCGTCGACTTACGGCACGAATATCGAATCGCGCAGGACACCACTGGATCACTCTGATGTTCACTACAGGCCCGAATCGACTCAGAGTGTAGCGCGTAGTAGCACAGTAGGAAATATTTAGGCTAAAGAATAGGGCAAGGTGTAGGTCAGTTTTTGGTAAGGGGATAATCGTCGCGATTCCAATTTTGATGAAATGCCAAACAGTCGTGGGAGTGCTTGTGACGGGAGCGCATGTACTTTTAGAGTGGAAGAGAAAGTCAAGGGTGAGATTAATATGCGAATTGATAGTGAGAAATTAAATGTCGCCGTACTGAACTGCCGCAGCATCCGTAGAAAAATTGCTAAGCTCGAACATATCGTTCGCAGTCTGCACGCCGACGTCGTGATACATCTACATATTACCCTGCAAGTGGATGGCAGTGGGTGCCGCGCACCAAGTTCCTAACTAATTATTATTCACTGTTATCTATTGTGGTCACGTATTGTCCTAGGGAAAAAGGACTCCTTATACCTCTCTGTCCTACTATCTATTTCGCGAATCTTGTCCTCATTATCTCTCCGTCCGATATACCTTGGTTGTCGAATAATATCCTTCATTTCATTTAAGAATAGGCACAGCAAGTTGGTTATCGGATGAGATTCAGAGTCAGGAGATATTTCTTAGAGACTATCGTTTTTAGGTTAGATTTAAGGAATTATAATCATTCATCAAGCGTTAAGATGCACGTCAATGGTAGTAATACGTCCGTCCGTCATACCACTATAAACGCGATACTAATTAAAAGTAGAATACATTCTAAGCGTCGAAATAGTTGACGTAACAGGAAGGATAAGGAGGCAGTAAATAATAATAATAATTCAAAAGCGCGCGAGGTATCGTTACGTAGTAATAGCGATAAACTAAAAAGTCATCACGGTTAACTGTTGCTGAATTCGCTGGAAGGAGGCCGAACTTAAACATCTTATTCGTAGTAGCTGATGTAGTGATAGATACAGAAAGTTGGCTAAAGGCGGGCATAGTCAGTCAGGAGATCTTTCCTCGTGACTATATCTTTTTTAGAAAAGATCGATGTATCCAGTCAAGAGGTGCAGTCTTTATAGCAGTTAGCAATAAATACGAAAGTTACCCAATACAGATTAATGACGACGAAGTCGAAAGTGTTTGGTGTAGTGTGAAAAGGAGCGACTGTAAAATTGTAAATATATGCGCCTTTTATAGACCACCATATGCGAGCGTGGAAACTTATTATCTAGAAAAACAAGTGGCAACGCTAAATTCATTTAATAAAGATACAGCCATCATAGTTGGAGGCGATTTCCATCTTCTGTCAATTGATTGGATGCATAATTACTTTTATCCCGGTGGTAGAGAGCGTGAATCGTACGAGGCTTTACTTGAAATATTCGGTAAACACTCATTGTATCAGTTAGTGAGATTTCCCAGGTGATTTAATAATATATTAGATTTATTGGCTACCAATCTTCCTGGGTTTATGAATAGGGCATCTGTTTCTGAGGGAATAAGCGATATCCAGGCAGTGTACCTGGGGTTTCAGTTAAACATTGAGAAACAGGTTAAGGCTAAAATAAAGCTTTATGTATTAGCCAAAGATATTGCAGACGCGAATGAATCCTGGTGCATGTTCAGAGATATGATGCGAGAGTGCACAGATAAATTTATTCCAAGCAAACTGAAGCGTGAAAATGCAGAACCTAGATGGTACAACGAGGAAGTTAGGAGCGCTGTCCGACGGCAAAGAAAACTCCACTCTCGCGTAAAAAGCACATCCTCAACAGCTACGGAGATCGATTGTAGGACGGAGCGTTATCTAGGCTAGTTCTTTCCGAGGACAATACGAGATCACAATAAAAAATTTCAACCTGCGATAGACAATCTTTAGGTTGGTTTTGGTGCAATGCACCACCTTCCACCCACCAATTAGGTGAATTGCAGGGTAACATGTAAAATTTATGTCGGAGTGACTAGCGAATGAGATAGTAAGACTTATCAGAATCCCGACGTATCTCGGAAGGCAGGGCAGCGAGAATAAGATTCGCGAGATCTATTGTGAAACGGAGCGATATAGAAGTTCTTTTTTTCTAGGACGATAAGAGAACATAATAGGATAAGATAACGTAGGAAAACTAGGGAACTTTGAGGCACTGCACCCCCTGCCATCCACCAAAAAGGTGAATTGTATGGTATCATGTAAATGTAGATGATCTACATCTACATCTACATATTACCCTGCAAGTCACCTTGACGGTGGATGGCAGGGGGTGCCGCGCACCAAGTTCCTAACTAATTATTATTCATAGTTACCTATTGTGGTCACGTATTGTCCTAGGGAAAAAGGACTCCTTATACCTCTCCGTCCTACTATCTATTTCGCGAATCTTGTCCTCATTATCCCTCCGTCCGATATACGTTGGTTGTCGAATAATATCCTTCATTTCATTTACGAATATCTCCGACCTATTTTTATCTAGAAGTTTAAGTCTCGCCTGTAATCTAAGATCTTTCAACGATGGCCAACTCAACTTTTCAATGAATAACGTAACGCTCTGTTTTTTATCGTAATTCTTTTTCACGAATCTAGCTGCTCGCCGCTGTATTTTTTCTAAATCCTTTATGAGTCCCCTCTGATATGGATCCCAAACCGCTGCTGCGTATTCCATCTGAGGTCTAACCAACGATAAATAACAGGATTCTCTCACCTTTTCCGTGCTTTTCCTGACTATCCTACGCACAAAAGCCAACTTCTTATTTGCCGCACCTATCACTCGTCTTATGTGGGTGTCCCAAGACAGGTCACGATTCAAGGTTACCCCGAGGTATTTCACGGATTCCGAAACAGGAATGCTCTCACCATATATCGAGTAGGTAAACACGGACGATGGGCTTCTAGATTTCCAAAAGTTTAGAACGTTACTCTTTTTCTGATTGATTTCTAGCTGCCATTCCTTGCACCAAACAGATAACGCATCCAGATCATCCTGAAGCTGACGATGGTCGCTAGGACCACTAATTTCTCTATAGACTACGGTGTCATCCGCAAAAAGCCTGATATTACTTTTTACAACTGAGCTGATATCGTTTATATAAAGCAGGAAAAGCATAGGTCCGATCACACTACCCTGCGGCACTCCAGAGACTACATCTGCCGCACTCGAGGACTTACCATCGATGACTACTTTTTGTTTTCTATTCCTAAGGAAAGCGCGAACCCAGTTAATGACTTTAACATTAACGCCAATATTTCCCAATTTTAATAACAACTTACGGTGGAGAACCTTGTCAAAAGCTTTTCTAAAATCAAGGAACACTGCATCGACCTGCTTATTATTTTCGCCGCATGATAAAACATCATTCACAAACAGAACGAGTTGGGTGTCACAGGATCTACCTTTTCTGAAGCCATGTTGACAGCTGACTAAGAGCGATCTACTCTCAAGATAACGCATTGTGTTGCTAACAATAATGTGCTCCAAATGATCATTACCATACAGACAGTAACCAGGTAACTCGAATTTAGAAGAAGAAATAGAAGTTTTGAGCAAAGATCCCGCGAGAGATATGGCATGGACGTAATTAGCGGGAAGGATGGGGCGCAATTTATCAAAATGCGCCGTGAGGCTTTGAACGTTGAGATAAATCAGCTGAAAGGCTCGTGTACATGGCCTGAAATCAGAAGTAAGTATTTGTTTAGTGAGAAGAATGTCAGGGAGGTTGTTATGAGGAGATAGCCTAGAACAGGAATCTTTAAGTGGGGGCTGTGCACAAAAACTGGAAATTTTAGGGGCGCAAGGTATATACTCTTGGTCGTAAGGGTTAAAGAGTTACTCTCCAAGATCAGCATGCGGCAAAAAGTAGGTAACTGGAGCAAACACTGGTGCATTGGTATTGCGATTGGTCCGGGTGAAGGAAAGAAATGTGTTTGCTAGGTATGAGTTATGTGGTGATTCATGCGACATAATAAAATGAGAGTAAAAGAACACTAAGAATTGAGTAAAGTTGCAGAAAAATTTATCGCATAAATAAATTAACAATTCCGAGAGGGAGGAAGGAAGAGAGAATGAGAGGTTGGAAGAAAGAGAGAATGAGAGGAAGAAAGAAAGAGAGAGAGAATTTGAGAAAGATTGAGAGAGAGGGAGGAAGGAAGAGAGAGTAGGAGGCGGATTGGAAGGGAGAGAGAATGCGAGGAAGAAAGAGAGAAATGGAGAGAGAGGGAGGAAGGAAAAATGAGAGGGAGGAAGGAAAAATGAGAGGGAGGAAGGAAAAATGAGAGGGAGATAGAATCGGAGAATGAAAGAGAGGGAGGGGGTGAGAATGGGAGGTAGGAAGAGAGATAGAATGGGAGGAAGGAAGAGAGAGGGAGAGAGAATGGGAGGAAGGGAGAGAGAGGGAGAAAACAAGGAAAGGTGGAATATGTCTTTATATTATGTAAGGCAGTGATTCCCCAGCCTTCAAGCAATGTTTTTATGTTTTCATAAACGAATATTTGTTGATATCACACCATAATCAATTTATTAGAGATAAAATAAATGCTCTAGTTACCCGTACATCTAAATCGTTTATTTATTTACAAAACTGGCGCGGAACCCCTAAAAATCAGCTGCGGCGCCCCAGTGTGCCGCGGCACCCTGGTTGGGAACCGCTGTTGTAAGGCAATGTAACTAATTGGTTTGTCACACTCTGTCGACTTTTGACTATACTTTTTCTCTTTGCTCTTAATTTGTTACCGATTTTATCATTTTTGTTTGTCTTCATGGTTTTATGTTTGTTCTTATTTGTTTGTTCCTCATTTTTCCACTCTCTCCCGACGTTTGATTTTTTTCTGTTCGTTCTTTGTCTATTATGATATTTTTTTGTTTCTCAAAATTGCCCGCAGTAGAACTGCACTGCACCCCCTGCCATCCACCAAGAAGGTGACTTGAAGAGTGTGATGTAGATGCGTTCTCTCGAGTAGCGTTATTTGGAAAAACCGTCAAATTTTCGTTTTCAAAACGTTTTTCTGAAGAATTTCTAATTGTATTTTTAAATCAAAGGCAGTAAAATAAATTTGCGCTTCTTTACACGTTGTTTGGTTTATGTCTCTAATTTCTATGACAAATATAAGTATTTTAAAGAGTAAACGGAAGATGTCTTACATTGTTTTAGGTGTTAATCTTATTGAGAATGGAAACTATCCTGGTATCGAACACATGCACTTATGCTAGATCTGCAGATGTATCACATGTAGAAAGTCACGCCTATTATTATGGTTAACGTTTTGTCGAAAACGGACTGACCTATCGCGATTTATTTAGCAACTTGACTGTATGAGTACCCCACGACCGACCGACCGCCGTACAGCTTACGATTTTAATATATAAAGACATAGAGATGATGATGGTTATGCACTGATTGCTATACAAATAATCCCTTGTGATTTCATTCATACGGATAGATGTAATCTGACGTAACAAAAAATATTCCCTAGGACGATAAGAGACCATAATAGAAAAATATAACGTAGGACCTCGGTGGTGGCGGGGTAACGTCCTCGCCTGCCAATCCGAAGGTCGCGGGTTCGAATCCCGCCTAGGTGGGTTTTTCTTCACCTAGGGCATGGATGTTTGTGATAGTCCTTGTTATTATGTTAATTAGCCCCTTGTAAAAGGCCGATTACGGCTGTTTAGGGGCTGCATGGAAAAAAATAAAAAAATAAAATAAAACTATGTACCCTTGGTGCACTGCACCCCCTGCCATCCACCGAAAAGGTGACTTGCAGGGTATAATGTAGATGTAGATCTAGATGTAGATTTGGCGACACGAGTGTTCAATCCACGGATTGAATAAATGCCCATGCTGGTCTTATGCTATCAAAAGATAATCGTTTCATATTAATTATGACACAGTTTAATGACTCAAACGCACGGTTACCTGTCCAGACCTGCCAGTAAAATCATCTTTTTGGTCAGGTACAATTCTATTTTGTGACTAAAATATACATAAATGATAAAGTAAACGGAAAAAAGAAGGGAATCAATCCTAGTTAAGCGCCTTCCCTCATGTTGCCTTCGATATAATATGGGCGTTCATATGGTTCTAATTTTGACTAAAAACCCAATCAACAACGGTTGAACGTGTAAATCTGGTGTCAACTTGTCGAAACACCAGGAATCAACCAACTACTAGATTCAACCAAAGTAAAAAGACACAATTTTTGCTACGCAACTAGCATTCAAATCGTGACGTCGTCAGTACCAT